>PVKS010026663.1:0-28385 GCA_004027875.1 Aplodontia rufa
TTTTATATCAGACCAGGTCTTGCTAAGTAGACAAGGCTGGCCTCGAATTTGTGATCTTCCTGCTTCAGATTCCTAACTCACTGGGATTAAAGGCGTGTGCCACTGCACCTGAATAGTATTTTCTGTATTATTTTACATTCTAAAAATTAACATGTAGAGTTAGATGTCTTTCACATTTACAAGCATTTAAAAGATTATTATTTTTTTTTTTAAAAAACCTCTAATCTTGGCCTGCAATTTCAGTGTTCTGCCACCAGGTGACGATAAACCCTGGTCAGACAAGAATCTCAAGGATCATATTTTGCCCATTTGTGTGTGTGTGTGTGTGTGTGTGTGTGTGTGTGTGTGTGATTTCATCTTCTATTACTGGCAGTGGAACAGAGAGTGCCTGATCTTTGGATGGAATTGCCTACTAAAGTCTTAAGACATTAATCTTTCCAAATACTTTCTAAATTTTATTTATCAAAAATTCAACTGTGAACATAATTCTAAACTTCAATAATTTTCAAACAATTCTATTACAGATTGTATTCAATGAATTATAGTGTGTTGCTACTTTAACACTGTACTGTGAGCTTGCATGGTAGAAATTGTATGTTATTTCCTTATAACCCCAACACATAGAAAATCAGTACCTGGAATACAGTGGGCACTTGAAAAAAGAACACAAATTATTGATTTCAAATACTTTAGACAAATTTTTGAACAGAATACTGAGGGTACAATTATTTAGTACTTTATGCCCTAATACATAACTTTCTTTATCGAGTCACCCTTAATATTGGGTTATTATAAAAATCTTTTCCTGAGGTTGGCATTAGATCAGCAACCGCAGCTGCTTTTCTCTCAGTGGCCAGGCACTTCTCTTATGCCTTAGTTAGGGACAGACTACATTCATTAGAGGCTCTGCCCTGATCAGCAGCCTGATTTACCTTTCCAACCTTCTTCCAATGCAAAGGTTGCTTCCTTTTCTATGAGAAATGAAGAAAAAAATGTGAAAAACAAGAGGCATACTAGATAATAGTCAGAGAGAGGCAATTCTCCACTTGACCCTTTTTAGTTTTCCCCCCTCTGACTCTGAAGCTGGAGGAATGATTTAACTACTTTAAAGCAGAAGAGTAAAGTTACACATTATTGCTGAGTAGCTCATTTGCCTTAGCAACCACATAGCAACGGCAGCTTCAAGTTCAAAATATCTCCTTGAAAAGGATCACATCTTTAATGAAGATGAGTATTTACCTAATGTAAGGCTTTTGAACACAAGTTTTAACGTTACCACCTCAAAGCCTTGTTTGCTACAAACACCTATTTCATGTTAAACACCTTTTATGATATTATGTCATAAATAAAATGATAGTAGACTCCTGCAGGCCTTGGAAAAGTACTGGCCCTACTTTGAAGTTATTCACAAATATATAACATTTTTAAAATCAAGTTACTATTTGTACTTAAGTAAAATTTTATATTTCTATTTAAGTAAAATTCTTTTAAAAGGGTTATTGATATTGAGATCACCCTAATTCAACTATTCATTATTATTCCCTTACTGAAAAGAATAATTAAAATCATACTGCTTAAAACCTACATTAGGACTTTATAAACTATGTTATATGTAACATAAGGTTCTGTGGATAGTTTAAAACAGAAATATAATAATGAATTCCAATTTTATTCCAAACTGGTACTTACTGATTTCATTATTTGAAACCTATCTTGTCTACTTCATTATCTGTAAAATGGATTATAAGATAATCAAACAATCATCACATTTGATTGTTTTCACCCTATAGGTGTAATGTGAATGCTTGCAAAAAAAAAGTATTGCTAACCTCCAAAAACCCTTATAAATGTGAACATGGGTTACATATGCTATGCATAGTGTAAAAGTTCCATTTTGTTTAAGAATTTTGAAACTCATGTCATTTTCAAGTTTTTCATAACTCAAATAATGTACAAACAGGAGTTGTATATTATTTGTCTGTTAGTGCATGGGTACCTTGAGGTGCAATGAAATAAAACACACAAGGGCTTGGCACAGCAATATTAATAGACATCTTCACTATTAAAAATTTATTTTTGATTAAGACCACACAACCTAGGTATGCCATTCCAGGTGGTTAATAGATTTTTCCATACCCATCTCTGATATGGTATTGGTAGATAGCTAAATTGAGCTATGAAACACAAATTTTTATACACTTCCATGTGAGAGAGAACATACCTAGAACAATGGCCTCTACACACGGAAGGTGCTCAGTTCATGAAAGTAAGATCCACTTTAATTCACTATGGATCACAGAAAGAGGGGGACCAGACTTCAAGGACAGTTGAAGACTGATTGCATCTCAGCCACTAATAATTCTGTGATTGTAGGCAAATCATTTCTCTCTGAACCCTGAAGCAGAAACTTTGTGAGGAAATAAAAAATGAAACTAGATGATTCTTGAAGTCAGATCCACCTCTACCATGTCAGAGTCTGCAAATAAGTAGTTTTTAATTAGCAAATGTTCAGTTAGTTAACTTACATTTTCAACTGACTTTACAGTGTAAGAATGTTGGCTAAAGGGAAGCTAAGCTTTTGAGGTAGATTTTAAAACCTGCTTTGAATGAAGAGCCAGGTTTGTGTCATGTTCCTCCATTATGCCATTTGTTCACCAGAGTTATTGTATTTTAATTATTTATTCATTTTTAATTTAACTTTATTTAGTTTTTCACGTGGCTTTCATTGCTCACTTTGTTGTGGATGTGGTGCTGGGGTTTGAACTCACGTACTTGCGCATGCCAGGCAAGTGCTGTAACTGCTAAGCTACCACTCGAGCCCCTCACCAGAGTTATTTTAATAAAATGCAGAATTGGGGATGGTTGATTAAAATCATTAAAACCACGTGCTTTTAAAAGTTGGGAACTTTGACACTGATCAATACCAAAGAGACTTTCTGAACTTTAGTGTCATCCTACTCAAAATGAGGAAAATAATAATGACTGTGAGGATTTAATAAGATAATCTATATAAGGCATATATTATGAGATACAGTATGCTCGTAAGTACTGAAAAATGTAACTACATTAAAAATTTTTTAAGACAGAAAAACGTGAGAAAGAGAGAGAGAGAGAGAAACAGAGAGAAAAGAGAATCAGTTTTATTTATTCATCTTATATTTGTTTCTCCAGCACTTAGTTGTGTATGTGGTTCTGGAGTTTGAACCTGAATCTGGGTGCATGCCAGGCAAGCACTCCAACTGCTGAGCCACCACTCCAGCCCCTTAACTACATTTTATATGAAGTGGAAATACATGAAATTGTTTTTATAGGTCAAGAGTAGTCAAAGATTGTCAATTCTATATGGTTCAACCTAGGTTCTGTTTACTCTCCTGCCAAAAAAATCCTTCTAAGAGCCTCACCTTTTAAGTCAAGTCCAATTATTCGGTATGACATCCAAGGCTCTTTACAATCTGGCTCTCATCTACACTTCCTGATTTCTCGGGACATTCCCTTCTGTATACACAACTCTAGACATGACAGTCAGTTCCCATATAACACTTGGCCCTTCTGCCCCTCATCTTGGTTCCTGTTGAATCTTCCATCAGAATGCCTTCTCTTCCTGGGGGATTAGATTCTTCCTATAGGGCCTCAACCTCACAATCCAAAATTAGCTTCTTTATTAACTAAGCTTTTATAGCAGCTTATTTTTCTGGCCTTCACAGAAGTCATGCCAGAGTATCACCACAGTTATTTCCAGGTTTATCTCCCCTACCTGTTTTCAATGTACTTAAGAGGAAGGAGGGCTCTTATTTTTCTGTTTCCCTCTAACTGAGCACAGTGGCTGCCATAGTTGGTGCTTGGCAAATATTTGCTAAAGTAAAATGAATATATTCACATGGCAGGCTGAGATATGGTCTCTCTTAGGAATACATGAAAAATAGATGAATCCAAAGGATGATTCAAAAAATCCAACCTTTTGGAATCCACCCTTCCATAAAATCATTTTCCTAATGTCAGAAATTCTACCTAAGGTCTTTTCCCCCACTAGAAATGTTTGCATGACTAAAATTAGAAACTCTTCAAGACAAATCCATTGAGCTAAAGTCATGAACTTTCAACAGAGATGTTTTATTGATAGAGGTGGGAATGTTCTGGATGCAACCTTATCTGGTGATGATAACATGGAGAATACATGTGCTTCCATAGCTGGGAAGGTCTTTAATCACAAAAAACTCCAATAGGTCTGAATGGTGTGGAAGACATGAAAAGGGAAAGGATATAGCTGATACTGTAGCTTGGACAGTGAACTCATCATTTGCCCATACTCCCATGACCTACAAAACCCAACCAAGGCTTGGAAAAACCCTAGAAAGTGCAAATGCTTAAGAGAGTTAATACATTTAATAGTGTACTCTAAATATTATTTACTATGTGTGTAATATGATATATTAGTATGGAGCCTAATATCTAAAATTATATGTTAGCATGCATGTTATTATTAAAGATACATGTTTGTGTATAGTTTTAAAGGAGAGTGAAAAGCTCTGCACTATGGAAGTACCAGGCTATTTAGCAATTTTGTAACTCTAGAGAACTTATTTTCAAACTTTTTTTTCCAGCAAGTGCTTTTTTCTAAACAAAATCTTATGAACTCCCAAGATATAAGTAAATAAAATAATTTTGCTTTCCAGGGGGAAGAGTGGGCCTCACTAAATGTCTACTCCACAATCATGTAAGTTCCTGGGGTACCTGAAAAACTCAGCAACCAGTAAGGAAACCAATTTTGTCTACATAATACTACACAGGGAAAAAAAAGTTCTAGCACCAATCCTACTACAAATTAGCTGTGTGATCTTGGGCAAGTCCTTGGACCCAAGTGTCTTTATCAATTATATCCAATTCAAAGTACATAGTAAATGCTATCTAAGACCTAAAATGAAATTTGTCAATTGCTGCAGCCTCCCAAGCACATAGGGTCATAGTCTTTGCTCCTCCCAAGCTTTGTACTTACCCGAAAGTGTCATGATTTATCTACCTCCCAATAATTCTTTATTTACAGAAACATGGAATACAATTAACAGTGGGACACTCAAGGGTGATAATATAGGTTTCACAGATATCCAGAGGGGACTTGAAAAATAAATCTAGCATCTTGATCTTGTCTAGAACTATTATCATTAGCATTCTTTTGTTTCATCAACATACTCTTACCTCTAGTTTCCATGAGTGAATCCTTTAAAATTCTAATCTACCAGAAAAAGTGACTCCTTTAAAATTCTAATCTAAGCACACTGCTTCCTTGATTAATATCAATCAACATCCATTCCTCTTCTGCTGATATTTTCAGTGAGTGGTCTGTATACAGCTGACCTATATCCAACCACACAAATTTATAGAATGTTGTTTCTTGACATAAATGTTAAGTTCATAGTATTCTTTTGCATGTCTGCCTTTTCTAGTAAACTTGAGCTCTTTGAGGGTGGGGCTCATATCTGCTTCATACTAAACAATGGCTGAATATATTAACAAATGAAACCTTCCCTAAACAAACTTCCAAACAGCTGCTTTCCTTATTTTTAAGTTACAGAAAGCTATAGTTAGCTCTGCTTCATTTGCCAAGTGCTTTCACATAATACTACTATCTACTGAGCATTTAATGTGTCAGGTACTACTATTAGCTTTTTATATTCATTAACTCACTCAATATCAAATAATCTCATAAGTCAGGTAATATTATGGTTATCAATGCGTTGACAGATGAAGAAAACTAAGGCAGACAGAAGGTAAGAAACATCTATTATTTGACTAATTTTTATCATTCAACATTAATAGTGTTTACTGTGTTATTCTTACAACTGACTGTAAGAAAAATAGGATGTGAACAAAGATTGTTTTGAAATAAGGGCCACAGAAAGACCATGTGTTGTTCATTCCCTAGGGTCCCTGGAGTATCTGGAATAGATTCACATTCAATAAATATCTACTGAATAAGTTTTGAATTAGTAATCTTAATATCTAGAATTGGAGCTTTCTGCATCAACCACTTTCCTTGACTGATGCTTAAGAAAAGGGACCCCTCTTTTTTTGTTATTCTGATCTTGAAACTTTTAGGAGTACAAAGAATCTATTAATAATCACAAGAAGATAACAGGCATAAGCCAGAACTGTTCAAGATAAACCACCCTCACATTACCGATGATCAAATTCTCCTGAAATCTACAGATGGGTTTCAACAGAAGAATGAGAGCAGAAGAGACAAGTGCAATAGTGTCCATCCTATTGCAGGTGGTTCAAAAGGATATCAGTTGAGAGTCCTTGGTTAAGATGCTGGTGTGCTTAACCTTGCCAAGAAATCTGGCACAGCAATGTGTGGGGAGAATTCACTCATTTAAAAAATGAAAAACAATTACCCAGAAATCCCAATGATATCCATACTTTGCAAGAATACCCTCTGGAAATAAATTTAGGAAAATAACATTTAGGGGAATAAAAATGTACACACACATATGTTTTTGCAGGAGTTAATTCTCTCTACTTGAAGTACCATGTCCCACTTCTGCCTGGTGAATACATACTCATGCTTCTTAGTCAAGTTCAAGTATTATTTCCAATATGTTCATCCAGTAAATATTTATTGAGCACCTATTCTGTTGCAGATACTACACAACAGCAAATAAGGCACACCAAATCCCCTGTCCCTGGAGTTTACACTGAAGTGGGACAGACGATACAGCTTCCCAATTTGAGCTTCCATAGAAGTTGTTCCTCCCCTCCTCATGGAATTGTGATAACTCACTTCTGTGTGTGTCATCCAGTAAACTCTTTGAGAACCATGTGTGTCCTCCATGCATGGTGCAAGTTTACCTAATTAAATGGAAATCCACATACTTTCCTTCTCATGAAGCTACACCCAGTTAACACTCCCTTAAACTCACAGTTAGATTTTCGAATATTTTTATTTTTTAAAGAGAGAGGGACAGTGAGAGAGACAGAGAAAGAGACAACTTTATTTAGTTTTTCACATGGCCTTAGTTGCTCCAACACTCAGTTGTGTACGTGGTGCTGGGGTTTGAACCTGGGTCCTCGTGCTTGCCAGGCAAGTGCCGAAACCTCTGAGCCACCACTCCAGCCCAGATTTTCGAATATTTTAAACTGGTTAAGCAATCCCTTGCTACCCACAATGTCCTGTTCTTAGCCTGGGATTAGGGGATGTAGCAAGGATGTAGCAAGGACATGGTTCAGGATCTTTGAGCATTTAAAATCAGTCTAGGCAGCTCAGCCTTACTGATGAGAAGAAAAGACAGAAAAAGACAAGAGTACATAATCAAGGACTAGATTGTATGGGTCAGGCCCAAACAATTCCCTAAATTCAAAGATATGAGTCATCACTATTGGCTCAGGAACAAGGGTACACATAAGTGTTACAGAACATTCTCCTTTACTTGTAGCTCAGCAATGCTGCCAGCATGCCTGTGGGTCAATCTCTAAAATAAAGCCGAGATATCTGTACATAGGCCACATTCTCTCAAGCTTTTCTACCTCTTCACAAGCTGGTGCTTTGCCTGGGGATCCGTCTTTACCCTTTCTACATCTTATGACCATAAATCTTTAAGATTTCACTCAGGTGTCACCATTGTGACAGCATTTCTGATCTTCTAAGGATGAAATTACTTTGCCTTCATTATGTGTCCAGTCCTGCTCTGTCCCCACACATATGCCCACAATAACCTGTCTATACATTTAACTGTATTCATTGCTTATTTATTTCTATGTCCATCTCCCTGATAAGGCTGTGAACTAGCTGAAGGCACAGACTCAACATGTCTCTGCACCTGTAGCATAATGTCAGGTACATAGTTTGTGGATGTACATGTGGATGAATGGATCAACTGAAGCACAGAGTCAGTTACAATGAATGGAGTGGCCAAATGAAACATCAGCTGCTAAGACTATGTAGCATAGTGTAAGAGTCTTGTGAAGGATGGTGAAAGGATAGAGATTTGGATACAATCCTGCATTCAAGTCTCACAGACCTTAAGAAAGTCAGTTAATGTTTCTGGACTTCAAGTAATCTTATCTATTAAATGAGTGTATAGCATGAAATCTCTACTCATACAACAATGATTGGGAATTTTAAAATGATATGATAGAAACAAAAATATTGTTTCAATACAACATGATTTAAGGGGAAAAGAAAGCATCAGCCACTGTAATGTTACCTGGAGATATTTCTGATGCAGACCAATAACTTTTTTTTTTCCCTTCCAAAGTGATCCATGGCTGTGCCTTTTCTAGGTCTGTTACAAAACAACAGGCATCACACTGCTATGTTGGGAGACTCTGGGATGAGTTCCTTTCTCTTTTACTAGATGGGAGAAAGAAGATTTGTCCTCTTTATGGGTCTGGGGTTTCAACTCTCAAGGTCTAAACATTTTTGATGGCCTTGAACTAATTTTGGCCACTATCGACAGAATGGGAGTGGAAAAATCCCCACCACATCTGCCTTGTCAGGGGGTGGAAGAGAACTTTCTAAATAGCCTCATTATTGGTCCCAGCTGAGTTCTGCTCCTGTTCGATGATGCCAGCAAAAGCATTTTAGTAAGATGCTGCCAGCATCAAAAGCAGATCCACTTACAGTTTCCTGTAAGCATATCTGCAATGGCAGAAGGTGGCGGGCAGCCAGGTGTGAGCGTGCGTGCTAAAAATCTCCAATACGTCAAGCTGGAAGAACAATTTATGAAATGAAATTCAACGTTCTATTTCTACTCCAAGATCTCAGTTTAAGGCACTGGAAATTCGGCTGGGTATTTCGGCTTCAATTCTCTACTGCTTTATTGAATCAGAGAATCTCAGAGATAGAAAGGTCCTCCTCTTTCTTCTAGCTTCTATTTTCCCCAAGGTATCCTACTGTGACTTTAAAACAAGGGGTCCCTGAACTCTGCTTACATACCTTCGATGAGAGGAGCTCACTCACTACTTTTCCAATAATTTGTCCAATTTGGGGTTAGGTCTAACTGTAGGATAGAAATTATCAAAGTCCATTACATGCTGGGTTTTTTTTTTTTTTTGGCCTGACCACCCAGCTAGACTACAAGTGGGGCAGAATGACTGCGTTCTCACCAACTAAATGCAAGCAGATGTGATGCACATCTTCTAAGGCTGGCCTCTAAACAACTTCTGTGTGGGCTCTGTCTTGACTCTCTCTCTTCCTTTGCCTACCAAGTAGATGCAAAGTGTATAGGAGAGAACTCTGACACCCTAAATGAGATCAGAGCCACCAGAGAGGAAGGGCTTGGGATCCTGAATCACCAAGGAGAACAGCCTCCTGTGAACCCATGTTGAACCATGATATGAGTGAGAGACAACCTTGACTGTGTTAAAGCACTGAGATTCTAGGGCTGTTGGAGTAATTTCCTTATTCTAATATAGACTACTTATTCATTTTTTTCCTAATAGCAATACTAGAATAAGTGCCTTAAAAGTTACTGTATCACCATCTCCCTTAGAAGCCTTAATGGCACACATTTGTATAGAATATTTCAGAACTCTCTGTATTACTGGCTCCTGAAAAGTGAGCAGGAACAGTGTGGGAAGGGAAGCAAGGGTTTACAGGAAGGAAGGAGAAGTAGGGAAGATAACATTTTTTTTTCAAGGACCAGTCTCTTCATATGTGGGAATTTCACTTATTCCCTATGACAACCCTACTGGATAGATAAAAATCACCACCATTATAAACAAGAGGAAACAAGAGACTTAGGTTAAATGTACATCATTGAGCCTATTTAGCCTCTGCCATTCACCACTAATTTTAGTACCAGAACCCTGACTGTTTCTCTGATGCCCAAACTCCAACCTAAGTATTTCTGTATTTTACATGTAGTACCCCAAGTGCCAGACATTTACATGATTCTTTTTTTTTTTGAGAGAGAGAGAAAGTTAATTTTTTACTTTTCATCTGGTTTTTGTTTTGTCTCTTTTTAGTTGTGCATTTGATGATGGGGATCAAACCCGGGCCCTTGCCCATTATGGCTGTGCCATCTCTCCAGCCCCTTTACATGACTCTTAAAACCAGCACATGAATCCCTTAGCAACCAGCTGTGCTCTCCTTCTACCTGGTCTTATCCTTCCACCTCTGGTGGCCTACACTGAGAAAACACAACCCTTCCTGCCCAAACAACTAAAGCATAAAAAGAAAATTTTTAAAAAGTCAGTGTGTCAGAAGTTTATTTATTTTTTAAAAAATCACATTAGAAGTTTTGAAAATCATCTTGGAATCTAAAAGGAAAATCTTCCAAGGAAACAATGCTTTATCTTTTTAATCAGTTTAAGTCAGTTTTTAACAATCTGCCATTAGGTGACTTACTCTCTGTTCCAATAACCCCCTCTGGTCCCTTTCCACCCTAATTGACTGATTTATGGGTCCTTTTCAGCTACACTGAGAATTCTGCAAGGCCAGAGACCATGTCTGGTTCTTCTTTCTTATTCCCCTGCCCAGAAGTGTGGCAGAAACTATTTGAGCAGCTTATTCATATTCAGGTTGGCTCACAGTCACAAAGCTGCTCAATTCTTTTGGTATGGAGATCTTAATGCTTGCTTTGGGTCAGCATCACTGACTGTGAAATGGGACTATAATGCACTCTGCCTGCTTCACAGAATAACTGTCAACCCTGAGTAGAACCAAAGGCAGTTGTTTGGATGGATGTGAAGCATCAGTGCCACTCACCAAGGTTTAATGAATGATTCTGCTGTCACCATTTGGAGAACAGTGTCTGTGGGAGGATGTGAGAGGTGCTGGCTGGCTGTGTGGGTGTATGTCCTTTCTTGTTTCCTGGTTTCTAGTGACCTGAGTGCTTGAAGGAGCCTGTCTGTCCTTGAGGGTAGAAGGCATTTGGTGGCTAATGTTATGGAAGCTGCATTGCTACTCTAAGACCTGCAGACCAGAAGTTGGCTTTGTTTGTTTTATTTAAAGAACTTTATGAGGCTTGAGGCTGCACATTTTTAGATCTCTTACTTAGTTCAAGGTTGCAATGTTGTTTATTTGCTTCCAATTTTGAAAGCAGCTGAATCTATTGGTGCAAGGGCACCAACTTTGCAGTGCGGAAGATGCAAGGCTTAGTGTTTTGTTAGGGAAACTTGGGGAAGAGTTGGTCTACAGACAGAAAGCACTATAATTAAGTGATTCTGGGGGAACAGAATTGAGTTACCAGTATAGCAAAGACTCTGGCCACAGTGACATCATGATACTAACACATCCTTCACTCCCAGTTCAATGGAAGACAGGCAAGTGTCCACCCATAAACTCTATTTGTGAGCCAGGATGTTTCTGGTCAACAATAAGCTATTTCTTACAAATTAAAGCATGTGCTCTGAAACACTAGCAACTCAAATGCACAAAAGGTAAACAGAGTATAAAAGGAACCAGAGGAATGATTTTTTTCCTAAAACACAGCTGATCTTGTAATTTGCATGTCTACTGGGCCTAGGAACTAGAATTTAATAAGAAAATAAAACTTTTATATCAGTCATCTCAAGTTGATATAACAATTAACCACAGACTGGGTGGCATAAAAAACAGAGATTCATGTTCTTACAGTTGTGCAGGTTGAAAGTCTGAGATTAGGGTGCCTGCTTAGTTGAGTTCTGGAGGGGGGGTGGTTTCCAGACCCAAGGCAGCAGGTGGCTGTCTTCTTTCTACATCCTCACATGGTAGAAAGATATCTCTCCCTGTCTCTTATTCTAAGACCACGAATCCTTTTAGATTAGGACCCTAGTCTTACGACCTCATTTAACCTTAGTTACCTCTAAGAACTCTAACTCCAAATACAGACACATTAGGAGTCAGAGCTACAAAATATGAATTTTGAGGGCCCAATTCAGTTCATAGCAACTTCTCATGGAGAAAGTTCAGCGTCTCCTTCAGATGGTTACTTTTTACATCACATCACTAAGATGAAATTATAAAAATCAAAATATATTCACCCTCAATGGGTTATTTTAGCCAAGATTAACACACACACACACACACACACACACACACACACACACAAAATCTAGGAGATATAGTCTGTTTATAGCTAAAGTTGTAAAATATTCTTCTATTGACATTGTTAAGACATGGTTGAAAGCCATGGAGAGGAAGGGACGAACAGCAAGCATCTTTGCTCTATCACTAACAAGCTGTGTTACCTTGACTCAGAACCTAGCCCTCATTGTATCTGTTTCCTTATCATACCAAGCTGGTTTAAGTGACAAAACACATTAATATAAAATAATCCATGTCTCAGAATTCTATTTCTGGTTGGCTGTTTTGGGATCCAAATCAGTACAGTAATTAAGAAAAGAATCTCCTGCCCCAAAGGGGTCTTCATGGGGAAAATAATGGATGATAAGTAAATATTCTTAAACTACTGGATTTATTTTCTTTCATTTTCAAGCCCAAAAGATAATTGATAACCCTCTAAGCCTATCCTCTTTCTTGGTATTAGCATTCTCTCTTTGGAAAAATAAATGGGAACAAAGGGAATATTTCCTTCTTGTGGAAAATTATAGAAGCCAGACAGTGACTTGAGGAACCAGAATGAAGCACTGTCCTTGGATGTGCAGAGTCACTTAGACAATGCACTCACACTACAGCAGCCCCCATCCTTTCCAGAATATAGTCTACAACCGTCTCTGAAAAGCAAACAACAAAGGAACACTGGTTACAATCCAATTATCTGGGGGCTGCAGTACTCCCTGGACAGCAGGAGGCAGGGGTCAGGGAGCTCAAACCAAGAAGAGCTCTGAAAATATATCTCTTATATAGAATGGATGCTTCTAGCTTAAAAACATTAATTCCATTGCAGAGAGTCACTGAACAATTTCCCCAGGATTCCCAAGATCTCTTAAGCCATAAAAGCATCCTTATTATATTAGTATGCTAAAGGGTTCCTCTGCGTACTATTCCAGGAGAGAGGAGGGAGAGCATTGGGAGGAGAAAAGCTGAATGATTCCAAGGAACTAAACAAAGAAATACCTTTAGAGCTCATCTAGTTATACCTCATTTTGAAATCTGTTTTTTCAAAGCCAAATTGGAAAAATGTTCAAATGTATTTTGGAGAAGATGCTATAGAACCAGGCATTTACAAATCAAATGATTTCAATGTTTCTTTATACAATTAGAAAGCACCTTCCAAATAAGCCATGCTTATCAAACCATAAAATAACTAGGAAAAAAAATAAGTAACCATTTTACTCAATTTTGGACTCTTCTAAACTTAAAAATTATAAACAAGGAAATAGAATAAAATACTTGTAATTCAAAACTTCAGTATGTCCAAAACAATACAAAATTTATGGAAAACAAACAATATTTACAAAAGATGTAAAAAGAGATTACTGCTTTTACTATTTAAAAGCACTCATATACATATACTACAAAAGACATCAAGGTCTACAGACTCAGACAAAACAAATGAATAGTTACCCAAAATAAGACTTATAACTGGTCAACAAACATGTGTGAAAATATCTACCCTCACAACTAGTTTGAAAACATGAACATTAATATTGATAAGAGGAGGTCTCCGTATCTATCTCCCTCCTCCTTCATTGCCTGTCTCACTCAGTAGGAGGTTTGCAGCGTAAATACAGTCAGGTGCAGGGGTTATTTTTTGGGTCACTGTCTCAGAGGATAAAGTTTTTGCCACACAATGTATTAAATATTATCCATGCTTAAGAAATCTGTTAATCTGAGGCTGTGGCCATGGCTCAGCAGTTAACGGTGCTTGCCTGGCATGCACGAGTATGCGGGTTCAAACCCTAGCACCACGTACACATCCAAGTGTCTGAGCAACGGAAATCACATGAACAACTAAATAAAATTGATTCTCTCTCTCTCTTTTTTTTTTTTTTTAAGAATCTGTTAATTTTATATGTGAAGAAAAACAGAACCTCACTTGCAAAGGAGATAAAGTTGAGATAGCATACGAACAGGCCTAGACCAGCTACACAAGGCACACATTCTTATTTTGTTTGGAAGTAGTCCTTACTCACCCTTGGTAAAGACAGAGTGGGGGAAGGGGATAGGGGCAACCTTATATTTAGGCTCTAGGTATTTCTATGCCCGGCAAAAGGAATTCTTCATAAGGTCCAGCCCAGATGATGATGGCTAAAGAAGCCAATTTGCACCATTGCTTGCTGTTGTTCCCTGTGCTTAAGGTTCTTGTTCAGCCGCCAGAAAAAGGGGTCCAGAAAAGTATTTGGGTGTTCTTGGAACTCTGTCCAAAAGTCGACTTTATATCATCATACCCTTATCAAATGAAACATACAGAGCACCTACAATGTGCAAGCAGTGTTTTGAGTCACCCATCAAAACAGCTAAGATTTTAAAAACTGATCATGCTGGCAAGGATGCAGTGAGACTGGCACCCTCACACTTTGATCAAAGTTGATATGCTTTGGGATGCCAGGATGAAATATTTGCAGTAATACCAGGCAAGATTCTTAAAGATGTTCCTATATTTTGACCCAGTTTAAATCTCTATGAAACTATTACAATGATAGGAAAAGTATGTTATGTGTAAAAATGTTCATTGTGGCATCATGTATCAGCTTGTGATAGATAGACCTAGACCTTCAAAGATGCAGGTGACACATGGACACAATAGAAAGGCAAAATAAACTAATGTTAAGAAGTTGCAATAGGCTATGAAGGAAACCCACATGAAGCGAAGAAAGAGAACAGCACCTATTTGAGATAGGACATTCAGAAAAAGCCTGTACGTTTAAGTTGAGACCTAAAGGATGAGGAAAACTAACCATTTGAGAGCAGAGGCAAGAGTGGTTGAGGCAGGGGAAACAGCCAGTGCTAAGTTCTCAAGACAAGAAAGTTCTCGGCTTGTTTCAGGAACAGACAGAAGTCCAGTGTAGCAGGAATGAGACAGGCAAGGTGGAAGGAGTTATGAGATAAAGGCAGAGAGGGAGAGAAAGTCCAATCATATGAGGAAAATGCTTGTGCCATTATATTAAGTGAAAATGAGAAGTTTGAAAATTGCGTTCACAGCACAATCTCAGCCATGAAAAAATAGGCATTAAAAAAGACTTGGAAAAAACATACTAGAATGTTAACAGTGACTATGTGGGAGAGAGCAGGCTTTGGAACTAGGAGAAAACAGAATGTTGTACCCAGGCTTCACTATCTACCGCTTTTTTAATCTTTGTAAGCTTTAGTTACAAAATCTATAAAATTAGATTTGTATCACTTCCCTGACAACAGTGGCTGACACATGGTAAGCATGCCATACTTAAAAAAGTATTAATTATTATTACTACCTTTACTCTTGGACAAAGGATCATGGTGGATTTATCTTCTTTATGCTATTTTTTATTTTCTTAATTTTAAACATTAAATGTGTTTCTTTCATAATCAGAAATACTGAAAACCATTTTTAAAAATGTTCTGAAGGTTAGAGGAAAATGAAATACACTGTGTTAAATCAAGAGCATTTCCACTGCAACAAATGCATTTCCATTGGTGTACCGGTTGTTCAAGATAGCCCTGAACACCGAGGGCAGTGCAACATTTATAAGGGACATTGAACAATAAAGGTTCAGCTATGCAAACATGCAGAGACTCAAAATTAACTTGAAATATCAAATAAGTTGTTGTTGACCTTTTGGGGGTTTCAACAATGCTGCAGGTTCTCTATAAAATAACAAATTAAGATACATGGCTACACAGTTTTGTCCTCAAACAACCTTCAGAAACTTAAAAAAAAATCACACTAAACATCCATCTTCTTTCTACTTTAATACAATGGATTTTCAGATGTTCCAGAAATGGGGAAGGCTGTTAGTAGCGATGCCCTGGAGAAATTCTTGATTTTCTAACTTACTTTCTGGAATATGGAGTTTTCTCCTAAAATTTTATGCTTACTAAGTGAATCTATAGAAGGTCCATGAGAATTTGTGCCCATCTGCAGGTAGTTAGATACATGTTTGGCCAGGAACTGGGGTACAGTGCTTGCATAGCATGCATGAGGCCCTGGGTTTTATCCCCAGCAACACACACAGACACAGACACAGACACACACAGACACACACACACACACACACACACACGGAATATGTTCTTCCACTGAATGGGAGTTGGGGAGCTTTGGAGTCAGAGGCACCTGTAGATGACAATTCTAGATGACTTAACTGGTACATAACCTCTGTAAGCTTCCAATTTCATCACCTGTGAACTATGGAACTATGGTACCTTGCTGAATTAGTAGCAATGTACCTAAGAAGTCTTGTAGAGCACCTGATTATTGCTCAAGAAACATAAAAAAATTGTCTAAAATATTTGAAATCAATGATTTATGTTAGTATTATTCCCCAGGATAGGCTACTTCCTGGCCAATGCTTTTCACCTTTCATGTTTCCCTCTCAAAGTGGCCAGAATTCCAGGGTAACCCCCGTTCTGAAGATTGACTTTTCCTCACGGTTTATATTGGTTCACTGTGCACTGTACATATAGACAGCAGGCAGGTATGAAGGAAGGGAAGAAGGGTGGAAAGGAGAAAGGGAGTCTATTGAAAATTGTGTTCACAGTACAGTCTCATCCATGAAAAAAATGCATTAAAAAAGAGGGGGCTGGGGACTGGGGCAGTGGCTCAGCAGTTATGGCACTTGCCTGGCATGCACAAGGACTTGGGTTTGATCCCCAGCACCATGTACACACTAGGTTGTGGAGAAACAGAAAACAGATGAATAAATAAAATTGATTCTTGATTCTCTCTTAACTTTCCCTCTCCCTCTCCCTCTTTTTTCTTTTTCTTTTCTTTTTTCTTTTTTTAAGAGAGAGGGCTGGAAAGGTGATTCAGCAGTGGACCGCTTGCCCGGCATGTACGAGAACTGTTTTAATCACCAGTATCACATACACAACTAAGTGAAGGAAAAACAAACATCAGATGAAAAAATAGAAGTTTACTCTTTACCTCTCTCTCTTAAAAATAAAAAAAAAGACTCGAAAGAGACATACTAGAATGCTAACAATGGTTATGGGATTCAACAATCCCATGTATCAAAATAAAGACCACATCTTTCAATCCAAAAATCAGGGCACGAGGTCTAAAAAGAATGTTGTCACAGAAACAATGAATTAAAATATCTGAAACCATAATATCTATAGATAGTTGCTCTAGTTGTGGAAAGTGTGTAACAGACTCTGTAAAATCCTCCTCTACTACAAGCTGTGCAAGAGCCAGATCCATTAGAAACACCCTGGTGTGCTTATTAAAATACAGATTCATAGGCTCCAGCCTATACCCACTGAATCAGAATCTGGAAAAGACGCCAAGAAATCATCATTTTAACAAAGTTTAGTGATTCTTGGCATGCTAAGAGCCACTGGTGTTCTAAGGGAAGCAACTTCAAGTGTTCTTGCTTGACAGTATATTATTCAGCCAGCCAGTGAAAGGTGCATGTGACACCTCATCCAACACAGACCTCTCCTAATCACGTGTAACCTTTCTCCATGTACCATTCATAACTTTCTCCTTGGAATTCTACGTTCTTGAAGAATCATTTAATTTACCAGAGACAAACTGAATTCAGTTTGGGGCATATCTTGCCATGGTCAAATTTTTAAAATGTGTAATTTTCTGCTAGGTAGCTTGACTAAACAGGACAATGGACAATCCAGAACACTACTCTCTCAGCCTTGGTAACAAGGTTTATGCCTCCCCCCCACCCCTTTTTTCTTTTTTCTTTTTCCTCAATACATTTGTTATCTTGGGCTCTTTTAGCACTTCCACAAGAGGGCAGTAAAGGGGAAGTTTTACTTCAGACAGAAAGCCTACCCTTAGCTCCTCTGATCCTCGGATTAAAGTAAGGTTCTTGGTTTTTCTTAAAACTAAGAACAAAATCAAATACCAAATAAATTAAGCCACACTTTTAGGGAAATGCAGGCTGATACATTGACTCTGCAGAGTATGTTTTAAGTACAAAAGTTTTGCATACAACTTCTCCCTTTCTCACTCCACCTTACCTCTCTCACCTCTCCAGTGGGTCAAAGAATTTATTTCCCACCTTCCTGGGGTTCACTCTCAGGAAGGAAACATAGTACAGAGCCATAAGTATTGTTGTGGGGAAGCTTGTGGAGGGGGGCTGCCCAGAGGAGGTGACATCTGAACTGAGACCCGAAGAACGTATGAGCCAGGTGAAGGTTTTCTTGGGAAAGGAAACTGCATGCCCAAAGACAGGAACATAAAAAATCCTAGAATATTTAGGAATATAAAAAGAGCTTTGCTAAGACTTTTGATTGTATGATAGAGATGTTAGGGAGCTACAGAAGATATTTGTGCAGAAAAGTGACACAATGAGATTTGTAAATTAGAAATACATATGTAGACATATATATTTGAAAGAAATCATATGATGGTGGAATTCGAAAAAAAAGCCCCAATTTGGTTACAATGGGTGCATGTCCTGTGTCTGTGCAAAATCAGTGGTATATTCCCTCTTTGAACTCCTGTACACAGTTCTTACTATAAGCAACTGGTCCTGGGAATTGATTCTGAGTTCCTCAGTATTCTTGATCTCTGGAACATACATCTTTCCTATTGAGAGCTGCTGTCAAGGTATTCTGACATCTGTGTTCTATAAGCCTGCAGAACTGACTTCAGGGTCAGTGCAAAGTTGGGAACGCTAGGGCTAGCACTCATTGATGTTTAATTAACCCCACCGATGGGAATTGTTAATGTTAGCAATGTTTAAAGGCTACACTTAGAATTTCTCTGAGCCTATATGGAATATAAAGTGTGAAGATAGATAGACAGTCAAGAAAGTGCTTTCAGCTGCTCTAACCATCCCGGATTAAGGTCAGAGTTCAGAACAGTCATTTCAGAGGAAAGAAAATCAAATCAAACCAACCCTAGAGGTTTTAAAATAGGATGGCATAAGCACTTTTAAGACGAGATTAATAACAAAGAAGAAGGGGAAAGGGTATCTTTGGGGAAGTGAGAGGAATAAAAACAAGGGTATTTTCTGACTTCATGATTCTTACTGAGAAGCTTCTCTAAGAAAATAGATTCAACTCAGTCAAAGAAATATTTACTGAGCCCTAATACTGCTGTTAATGTTGAGAACACTGGAACCTTACACTTGCTTACTACTTTATAGCACACTTCCACATGTATCAGCTTTCCAGTAACTGTGAAATCATTTCTTCGGTGAAGGTTGTCATGTGCCCCTGCCCCATCCTCCTTCAGAACCAAAAGACTTAGTCCCCCAGAAAGCCCTCCACTGTCAGCTCTCTTCAGAGTTGTCTTGACTGACAGTTGTCTCTCACAAGGTTGTGCTCTCCTCTCAAGGTAAGGGACCAACATCCAGTGATTGGTTGACACAGGGTATATGAAGACCTGGCTCCACCCCAACTCAAGACCATTTTGAAAGGCTATCTCAGCTTTAGGGCTCCTCATCAGGTACACTGAGGCCTTCACTGAGGCTATACTGCAGCCCCACTTCTCCCTCTGCCTGGCTCTGATTCTTTGGTGGTGGTCTGAAGTACACTAAGCAGTTCACATCCCAGAATCTGTTTCCCAGGGAATCTAACTAATGAATCCCAGTTTTAAAGCGGGAGAAATCAACCACTTTAGATGGCAAATTAATCGCCCAGAGAATCAGTCCCAGCAGAAGTTACTCAATGGATTTCAGAGGGTTAGGGCAGCTGAGATAGGAAAATGAATAAGGTCCTACCCCATCTGAGCTCACAATGAAGTGAACAACACAAACACAAACACAGCATAACCTGCATGGGCCCTGAATGAATGGGGAAGGGGAAGTCATGTCAGCAGGATGTGGAATTTGCATAGGGAGGACCCTGAAGATGGTCCAGGGAGACTGCAAGGAACCCCTTCACTGGCCCTTCTACCCACCCTACCTATATACCAGATCTGTGTGGACTCCCTAGTGATCACATCCACAAGGGGTCAGTGCTGACGGCCTGTAGGATGGATGGATTGTTCCATTCACCCAGGAACTTCAAGTCTATGGGAGGATCTATGGAGCACTACTGGTTTTTGAATCAGGCCTCTGTTCCCTTTGTTCAATCTCAGTTTCTCCAGAACTTACTACCTGGTAAGTGAGCTTCAATTTGGACATCTATAAAATAGATCACCCAATTAGCATAGCTGATAAAGGAACTATTTGTAAAACACTCATTACTCGGCTTGAAATATGGCACTCCAGGGGCTAAAAAGTGACAGAATTTCATGTGGTCCAAGCAGTGCTTTGTAAATTCTGGATAATAATGTCTTTAAGCTAAGAGGACATTTCTTAGTTCTCCACTCATCCCATTACTCTATTGACTATTCTCGGCTGCTTGGTAACCGGATGTTACCTGACTGACGCCTGAAGGCATGTGTTCACTCTGTGAAATCATCATCACCAGCACCAACACTGCAACCTACACATGAATTATACTTACATATGTACATGCACAGCATTTATGTGTATACTAAGCACCAGGCTGTGTTCTAAGGACTTTACAATTATTATTCTATCTCAGAATAGAGGAAACTGAGGTACAGAGATGTTAGTAACTTGCTGCTAAGATTATGCAACTTGTGACAGTGCTGGGATTAAAAGATGATAGGCTGGAGGGAATGACAAGATTATTGTGAGAATTATATGACATGTGGTGAGTATTATGAAACAGTAACTGGTACACGGGAAGCACCAAATAAAAATAAGTATTTATCTTTAAGGAATATCAATGGTGACATGCTCTTTCTTTCTTCTATCTTTTGTTTTAAAGAAAGAGGGAGAGAATGAGAGCGCATGAGAAAGAATCAATTTTATTTATTTTTCCATCTGGCCTTTGTTTCTCCAACACTTAGTTGTGTATATGGTGCTGGGGTTCAAAAATAGGTCCTTGCACGTGCCAGGCAAGCACTCCAACTGCTAAGCCACTGCTCCAGTCCGTGACACGCCCTTTCATCTGGACAGTATGACATAACACACCACATTTCCAAGAAAGCAGGGGAAGTGTGATGTTTAATTTATACATTAAGTTGACTGGGCCATAGAGTACCCAGTTAGTCAAACGTCACTCTGGATGTGTCTGGGAAGGTATTTAGGATGAGAATAACAAATATTCAGGTTGGAAGACTGAGTAAAGCAGGTTACCCTCCCTAATTTGGATGGCCTCTTCAAATCAACTGAAGGGCTAACATAACAGAACAAAAAAGCTGACCTTCCTGAGAGTAAGAGGAATTTCTCCTACCTGACGCCCTTAAGCCGGTACATTATTCTTTCCTGCTTTTGTGCTCAAACTGATACTTTGGATCCTTGTGAGTCTCAAGCTTGCTAGCATTTCAACTAAAATGAACCATCAGCTCTCCTGGATCTCCATCTTACTGCTGAAGACTTTGGGATTCGTCAGCCTCCATAATCCTGTGATGGAATTCCTTATAATAAATCTCAATCTATTTTTCCCACCACCTCTCACCTCTGCATGCACACACACCATGAACTTTGATTGGACATCCTCTCTCAAATGAAGAACTGAGGCAGGGGCTCAGATAGGTCGAATGACTTGCACAGGATGCAACTCATCTCTTAATTTTTCATCACCAGGACTCTCTTGAGTCCTGCTGATTTATACTTTCATTCATTCAGTAAACACATAACAAGAAGTTATGATGGGTCAGACATATACTCTTAAATCATTTTCAAATCTACCTCCCCTCTCTCTTTTCCACCTTCCCCTGGTCCTATATGGCACAGCTTTTCCTCTCTTCTGCAGAGGAATAAAGACTCCAGACTTACCTCCCAGCCCCAGCTCTTTCCCAGGCAGATCTTCTCCCCCACACTGTATCCTGCAGGGTCCCTGGAATATGCAAATCTGATCACAATACTCTCCACTGAAATCCTTTACTACCTCCTCATAGTCTCCATATACCCTGGCATGGTACCAAAAATAGTTTGGTCTAGCCCCTGCCATGCCCATGCAGCCTCTCAGGACTCCATGGCTAGTTCTCCTCTGGCCTTGGCACTGAACGATGGGACTGTGGCTACAGCTCTCACTTCTTCCTTTCCAAGACTCTTCTAAAAAATAGGCCAGAGGATTTTTTTTGTCAGGGCTGAGGACCGAACTTCGTGCCTTGTGCAGGCTAGGCAAGCGCTCTGCCACTGAGCTAAATCCCCAACCCCAGGCCAGAACATTTTAAGATAGATTAAATCTTTGGATTCAATATAATGAAAATTACATTATGAGGTGGGTGTATAGGAGCTCATTTACAAATTCCTTTAACTTTATTGCATGTTTCAAAATTTTCACTAAAAAATAAAGGGAAAAAGGCCTTTCCTGTGCTTTAAACCTTTTGATTGCTTTACTTTGCACAAGAATACAATCCAAATTCCCTAAAGTGTCCCCTACAAGGACCTATGTGATCTGTTTCCACCTGTCTCCATGGTAGCCTTCTAGCCCCTTAAACATGACAAATACTTCCCTGCCTCAGGACTTTTGCGTGCACGCACACACACACAACATTCCCCATCTTGCACACTCTGGCTACTCCATTAGGTCTCTACTTAGATGTTGCTTTCTTATGGAGGCCGAATTCAAGTTATGTTCTTTTCTCTTAGTATCTTACTATTTGCCTTCAAAGTGCTTCACATAATTCATAGATAATGATTGTGTTTTTACTATTAGGTATACTCTCCCTTCACTAGATTATAAACTTCATGAAGTTTGGCTCATAATTATAACCCCAGGGCCTAGCATACAGATGGGTGCTCAATGTATTTACTTAATTAATGTTCCGTACACCCATCACTCAGCTAAGCATCTTTCCACTTCTGTTTTTAATATCCCTTCTACCTAGATTGACTGTCTCCTATACACCCCCAATGTCTTCACCTGGAAATTTTGTCTTTCATTTTTTTTTATTAAGAAATTTATTTTTCAAACAATCAAATATGCTTCTAACGAAACAATATAATTAGATTTGCCCCCCAGAGCCCCCCCAATTATCCACCCTTTTCCCTCCTCCGCCTCCTTCCCAATACATCTCTACAAATACCTTAGGTTGTATGTCACTACACTTTTTCAGGATTTAAAACATGAGAATTGACCACCTTTCACAATGGCCAGCGTCTAGCTCCACAGATGAGTGAAGACATTTGACCCTTGGTTCTCTGGGTTACGCTGACTTCACTCAGCATAATTTCTTCCATAGCCATCCATTTACCTTTAAAGGCTGAAATATCATTGTTTCAAATTACTGAGTAGAACTCCATGGTATATATGTACCATAGTTTTTTGATCCATTCATCCAGTGAGGGGCATCTGGGTTGTTTCCAAAATTTAGCTA
The DNA here is from genome assembly GCA_004027875.1 of Aplodontia rufa. NCBI lineage: Eukaryota > Metazoa > Chordata > Mammalia > Rodentia > Aplodontiidae > Aplodontia > Aplodontia rufa. The sequence continues at coordinate 23,328 of PVKS010026663.1, forward strand.
TTGTAAATTGAACTGCTATGAATATCAATTTTGCTGTTTCGCTGTAATGTGCTGATTCTAAATCCCCTGGAAAAATACCCAGAAGAGGAATAGCAGGATCATATGGTGGATTCATCCCTAGTTTTTTGAGGATTCTCCACACTGCTTTCCAGAGGGGCTGTACCAGTCTGCAGTTCCACCAACAGTGTGCTAGTGTACCTATCTCTCCGCAACTCCTCCAGCATCTAATATTGTTTATTTTCTTCGTTTTTGCCAATCTGACTGGTGTGAGCTGAAATCTTTTTTTTTTATTCAGGACTGCGGACCGAACTTGGGGCCTTGCCGTATGCTAGGCAAGTGCTCTGCCACTGAGCTAAATCCCTAACACCGGTGAGGTGAACTCTTAATGTTGTTTTCATTTGCATTTTTCTGATTCCTAGTGATTTAGAGCACCTTCTCATGTGTTCATTGGCTTGATCAATTTCTTACATTGAGAAATTTTTATTTAGCTCTTTGGCTCATTTATTGATTGGGCTGTTTGTGTTTTTGAAGTTGATATTTTTGAGGATTTTGTATATTCTGGATATGAGACCCCTGTCAGAAGAATCACAGCCCATGATTCTCTCCAATTCTGTAGGAAACCTCTTGACTCTTTTGATTGTTTCCTTGGCAGCATCAAAGCTCTTTAGCTTTATGACATCCCATTCACTGATTTTTTACTTTACTAATTTCACTTTAGGAGACATGTTGAGAAAGTCTTTGCCTACTCCCAAATGCTGGAGTGTTGGACCTAATTTGTCTTCCATCAGTTGCAAGGTAGCTGGTTTAATTCCTAGCTCCTTGATCCATTTTGATTTGATTCTTGTCCAAGGTGAAAGATAAGGGTCTAATTTCAACTTTCTGCAAGTGGCTGTCCAGTTTGTCCAGCACCATTTGTTGAAAAGGCTGTCTCTCCTCCATGTAATTTCTCTTTCATTTTTTAAGCCTCAGCTTAACCATGCCTCTCTCCCTCAAGGTTTGTAGGTCACTCTGCCTGAATTCCCACAGCTCTTGTATGACTGGGCTCACCATACAGTAATTGCCCTTTATCTTTTCCGGGAGCATCTCAAGGTAACACACTAAGTCTCTTTTATCCCTGAGAATTCCTGATCAAGCAAAACACCTGGCATATAATCAACTCATAGAATATTTCCCAAAAGGTTGCTGACCTATAAAACCAGAATCAGAAATCCAGACAATGCAACTAGCATCTAGAATGTGCTCAATAAATGGCAGCAATTATTGTCACTGTTATTATAGTACCACTTTTGTATTTGATCTTCCTAGGAATGTTCTTTGCACCATCCTTTAATGTACTCTACAGACATTTCCAGAGTGTCCACTCTGAAGTATATCCAAAAAAGACAATTAAAATAATGAACTGGCCAGAGATTAGCTCCTCAAAGAGTTCTCAAGATATGACAAAAATATAGATAATTATAAAAGAAGTCCTAAGTATTTTAAGAGTATGGCTGGGCTTCAGTCACAAACTGGTAAAGCAGAACCCAGCCAGCCAGGCCATCCTACATGTGCAGTTATGGCTCCAGGACTCTTGATCTTGAGCTTTAGCAGAAAAACCTCTCAAAGCATATTACCTGGACTGCTGGCCAGCAAATGAACTCACCTCAACCTACCTACCTCGCTGGCAGCCCAACACCTTGCAGCCATGCCTACCCACATATTAACTCATGATCTCGTTCACAAGATCAAGAGAAGATGCCTGTAGGCTACTGGAGGTGTAGGAGTTTCCAGGATTTCCAAGGTCCCATATTAGACCTCTACTTTTCTAGGCACTTATGGCCTTTCATATCCTTGCCTGTTAGGGCCATCTTCATATTCAGACAAAATATTGGTTTTTATTCTCACCTACAAAATCACTACATCTCAAACTCCAGTGCCTGACCAAAAGTTAACATTTTATGTTGATGTTTCATGTGTGTGTATGTGAGGGTATGTGTGTGTGCTCACTAAAAAGTAAGGAATTGTTTGGTCTTAATTCATTTTTTCATTAATTTTTAATGTATATTATTGATTTTGCATTGAAATGGTTTTGCAAAGCATTTTAGCTAGAGTCCTTATTTAGCATCTTGCAGACCACAACATCCAGTAATAATGATTTTTCACAACAAAAAGGGACTTAGGTTTTTGTTACTTTGCTTTAAAAAAATCAATAGGGCATTTGTGCCTGTATTAGAGATTAAAATGGTTCTTGCCTCACAATTAATGTGAACTTTTTCTTTTTAAATAATAAAGGAGGATGTGTCAAAATTTGTCCCACACAAAAATTTTTCAAATTTCTTAAAAGTTTAAAGATACAAGGGCTGGAGTGGTGTCTCAGTGGTTGGAGCACTTGCCTGGCATGCATGAGGACCCAGGTTCAAACCCCAGCACCACACACACAACTAAGTGTCAGAGAAACAAAGGCCAGATGAAAAAATAAATAAAGTTAATTCTCTCTTTTCATTTCTCACTCTCTCTCTTTCTCTCTTAAAAAAAGTTTAAAGATACATAGGAAGGGGAATGGACAAGTATGAAATTATGTACCATGAGTTTATATCCTAATTCCACTATCTAATCTGAAGGACTGGCAAAATGTTCCTTCCTTGGTAGAGTTGAGGCAATACCTTCCACCCACAGGTGCTGTGAGGCTCAAGGGGGACCATAGAAAGCACAGGTACCATGTCTTCTTCCTTACAACTCAGGACACAGGTTAGGGCATCATCCTCATAGAGAGGGCATGGGGGTGAGGTGGGGATTGAAGACAAATGAAAGCTGCCTCTCCTCCCAGAGTTCAGAATCTGGCAGAGACAACAGACAGCCTTAGAAAGTGACAACAGCACAGGGTCTGGTATGAGATGACTTCAGCTGACATCCCAATTCCTTGACTTTCTGGCTGGGGCACCTTGGTAGTTATTTTTTTCTCTCAAATCCTTAGTTTCCTTATATGGAAAATGGTGATAATAATGGCAGCTATGCTTCCTACATTTGTGGAAGAATTCAGATAAAGAATTAAGCAGATCTGGCATTTAGCAAGCAACAAACCTGTGTATTAGGGCTATTACTTCTGGCATTGGCAGTTGGTGCAGAAACAGATGTGAGGGACCTTCAAGGTACACCAGGGTCTAATGACTGAGACAAGAAGAATCTGTCCCCCCTTGTGAGCCAAAAGGTATGAGTGAATTGTCCATAGCTTGCTCTTTTCCAGATTTCTTGTCATTCAGTAGTGATGGTGGCGGTGAGGGGCTGCCACTGTAACAGGTCTTGGCATACATCTCATAAAACAATGGGAAGGCTGGGGGGCTGGGTGGATCAAGCATGCTCTGCCTCTGCTGGGAAAACAAAACAAAACAAAACAAAAACACAGGGTAGCTCACATTCACACAGAGGTGCAAAAAGCATCTCTGAAGTACCCAGGCCACAGTTTATTTCTCTTACTCCTGACATTTTTGCCACTGTGTTTCCTTCAGAGGATGGACAGGAATTTGATAGAGAAAGGAAATTGAAACTTGCACAGGCTAAGATTAGATTTGGGCATTATTCCCCTTTCTTATTCATTTATTCATTCACTTCAGGATTTCAACTCATTTCTGTCTGACTCCAGGGTTTAGATTCTTCAACACTATACTCCAAGTCCCTCCGATGCTTACAAATGTAAAAAGGCAGAAGACAATCCAAAAAGTATGTTTCAATTCAAGGAAAACTAATCATTAACACTAGTAAGACATCCAAATCTTTTTAAGTGCTTCAAATCATTTGGAAGAGATTTAATAATGTTAACATGAATAGTATCATTTGTTGACCACTTACTGGGTGCCAAACACTTTATATACTTTTATGTCAATTTATGTGAGTGACACTCAATATAAACTGTTATCATATACATTCCTTTCAACAGTTTAACAACAACCCCTGCCCCATCCTCCTTCTCCATTTATGGACCTCAGTTCACAGACAAAGAAACTGAAATGCAGAGGAGGTAGAAGGACTCAATCAAGGTCACACCAACAGTAAATATAAGGCCATCAGTATCCCATGTCCACCTGTTTGGTTGCAGTCCCTATCATGTTCAGACAAAACTCTTGATGGTCTATTGATCTACTCAAATTCAGTTCTTGTCATCCTATCTTAATTGCTTCTCCCAAAATTGACAGTCAGCAATAAGAGTGCACCTAAAAATTCCCCATGAAAGGCAACCACCAGAAAGCAATCCAGCAGAAAGCTATATTCACAGTGGACCTCAATTTGACTCCCAGTCCCTGTAATCAAATTGTCTAGTGAATATGTATTGGCTAAATTTGTAAAAAGAAAACGTGCATACTCCAGGAGAAAGGTTGTTGCAAAGCCGATGTTAAGAAGTCTAGTCTTGGGGCTGGAGCGGTGGCTCAGTGGTTACAGTGCTTACCTGGCATGCGTGAGTACGTGGGTTCAAACTCCAGCACCCATATATACAAAACTAAGTGTCAGAGCAATGAAAGCCATGTGAAAAACTCAATAGAAATTCTGTCTCTCTTTCTCTCCTTAAAAAAAGAAGAAGAAGTCTCGTCTTTGTGGAATGTGTATTGTTGGGCATGTTGAGATCCATGATAAGAAATACTTTCTAGGGGCTGCAGCAGTGGCTCAGCAGTTATGGTGCTTGCTGGGCATGCACAAGGACCTGGGTTTGAACTCCAACACCACATACGCAATGAAGTGTTGTAAAAAAGAAAACCACATGAAAAGCTGAATAAAATTGATTAAAAAAACATAAATCAGACTTAACAGACATCTACAGAATATTATACCCCAAATTAGCAGAGTATACATTCTTCTCAGCAACACATGGATCCTTATCCAAAATAGCTCATATACTAGTTCACACAGGAAATCTCAGCAAATATTAAAAAGTATTTATTCCATATATCCTATCAGACCATGATGCCATGACCCTAAAAATCAATAGCAAACACCATGGCACAAAACACACATATATGTGGAGACTGAATAATAACCTATTAAATGAAGAATGGATTCAAGAAGACGTGAGAACAGTAATTAAGGAAT
>PVKS010026664.1:0-28400 GCA_004027875.1 Aplodontia rufa
TATCAATTTAAAAATTGTTTAGTGTTTTGAAGCCTTACCAGGTGAATTTCCTTTTATTTTAATTCATAGAGTAAAATTAAACTTTATACCAGTTGTATATTAATAATAAGTAATGGAATGTGGAAAATTACCAGAAATCACTCATATGAACCAGGCAGCAAACCCCCTATTCACTGTTTCGAAATCTACTGATTCCCTCATCAGAACCTATTGCCTTGGACCCCTATGAGAGGATCCCCACACTACTGAAAAACTCAGTTTTAATGTCCACCCTACTGAAAAGCCCAGTTTAAGTAGGAAAATTCCTGCTGTAACCCCTCCCTGCATTATTCGCTCTGTACCCCAGGATGTAAGCAGCAGGTGGGTCCCAGACTCCACTGGGAGCCCTCTGCAGGTTTCTCCCTAATAAACCTGCCTCACTGTTGAGCCCGTGCCCTCTGCTCTCCTCTCTTAGTTTTCTTCATTTTGTCTCTTTCGTTACAATAAGTATCCTTTGGATAAAATATAAGGTTTTATTAAATAAAAATAGGAAAATGAGAAAACTGTTTCTTGCTAACCATCATTTTCATTTTCCTCCCTTTTAAATGTTGCCCAGAATTAATCCTTGCTACTCATCAAGCACTGCCATCTTGTGGACTCCAGTTGACTGCAGAAAATATTGGCTAACTTAAGTAAATGATAGTATTTGTGGAAATTTTTGTGATTAAATTGGGAAAATTCTTTAAATCCTAATGTAAGAGAAATTATGATGCAGTGGGTTTGGGATGTGGCTGGATTCTCTGCTCCTGCTGGTGAATGGAGTTTGAGCTAACTACAGATGTACACATCTCTGCAGCCAAAATAGCCCATTTTTATTGTTTGCAGCTATTCCCCATTAAAACTGGGAATTTGGGCAGGCTGCAGATTTCTGCAGCCAAAATAGTGTTAGCAACTACCCAGCTAAGAGCTGGATTTTTCCCCGCCCCGCTACTGCTGAGCTGTGCACTCCGCTCTTGATGTCTAAGCACATCCCAGGGTTCTTGTCTAGCAAATTTTAAGAATAAAATCCATGGACAACCACAAAGGGGAGAATAAAAGGAGTAGGATTTATTTAAGGAAGGAGAGTAATCTCCACAACGCAGAGGGTACCTGGAAGCAGGATCCCATCTTAGTGTGCTAGGACAGGGTTTGTATTGGTTTTGATTAAGATTTATACAAAGCAGACATTGAGGAAAGCATCAACATCATTGGTTAAAAAATATGTAAAGCAGGCATTGAAGCTGAGCACCAAAATCATTGGTTAAAATCCATGTAAAACAGATAGCAAATCTTTCCTAGTTCCCATCTGTGTTCATCCCCACTTTCAGTTTTCCTTCCTCTGGGACAAAAGAGTTGCTCCCACAGGTGAGCCTCATGGTCTTTTGCTTTTGAAGGCTTCCAGCAAGTCCACTCATCTCTTTCTACCAGTTAGCTTCCAGGTATGGTTGAATTGGGCCCATTGTCCTGACTACCTAGCCTTTTTTCTATCTATCTTAATCTCAGTCAGTTAGGAATAAATATTCATGGTTGTAACCATTGGAAAATATTGCTTTTACTTCCATGCACACCTACATTTCAGGCACATTGTGCTGATATTTTGTAGGAGGCCTCTGTCAGACATCTCCTTACTGTTTCACATAGTATGACCCTGCCATCATGATTTAATTAGATGAAACTTAATAGTTTATAGAATAATCATCAACCTGCTTTTGTTCTGGTGAGTAGGATTTTGGTATTGTTCTGATCGGTCACTTTTTTTTAGCACTACACTTTTAATTTGCAAAGTTATATCCCATACATATATAATTCCATTTAGTAAATATTTGAAACCATTATTAATCAGTGGGGCTTTTTACTTTTTTTTTTCCAAAGGAAAATGTAAGCTTACTGGTAATTCTTTATCAGGTTATTGGACTTCTCTATATCTTTGTTTCCTCACCTGTAAAATGGGGTTACTTAATCCTGTAAGGATTAAATGAATTCATATAGAGAGAGCACACCACTTGACACATAGTAATGAAGCTAGAGTTTTGAGATGAGACTAGATTGGGTTCTTGTCTTGCAAATTTGAAGTATAATATCCATGGACAATAACAGAAGTGAAGAATAAATGGCATAGGATGTATTTAGGTGAGAAGAGATAGAACTCCCACCATGCTGTAGGGGTCTGATAGCAGAAAACCTATTTTGGTGTGCCAGGGCTTATATGGTTCTCTGTAGAGCATGGCAGAAAATCTTTGTTAAATAAGCATTGAAAAAGTACCAAAGTTCTTGCCTTTGAGTTTTAATCCTTCCTGTGACTCCCATCTGTGCTCAAGACCACCTTCACACCTTCAAATCCCCCCTCCCCAAAGATGGGAGGAGTTCCCACAGGTAAAACTCAAGATCTTTTACATTTGAAATAGACCTTGAAGGTGTTCATTAGTATTTTTATTGACTGGCTTCCCCGTGTGGTGGTCTCTGCAGGAGAACAAGACCTCAACTGGGGCCCAACAGTTCTGATTGCTGACCATTAACCATTCTTGTTCAGTAAGTGAACTATAATTTCCCTAGATCTTTTTGAGTTGTCCCTCACCTGGCTAATGCACCCCTCCAACAGCTGCTATGAGTGTTGGCTAGTTCCCTTGCTGCAGAAAATTTTTCTCATCTGGAAGTGAGGAAAGCTGTCTGACCTTATTGCACCCCAACTTCCCCATCCAGAAGCCAAAAACCAACTGATACAGGATAGGGGATACAAATGACTGACTCTGCCTTCGTTTGCCTCACTCACTAATTCTGTATGTTTAAGATCCCCAAGTAGGATCAGTCCAATCAGTCTAGTTAATCTCTAGCATCCTTGCTTAGTTTTTTTTTTTTTTTCTCTTTTCTTCAACCATCTTGCTTCCTTTAATTCCTTCCTCTGGGAACACCCCCTCAATAAGTTATATTCCAAAGAATCCCTTTCTCTGACTCTAGGGCTAGGAATCTAAGATAAGTGTTCATTCTTCTTACTATTATGCCATTTAATCTTCTGATTTAATGAAGGATAAACTTGTAGATCACCTTGGCCATGTCTAATGCATGAACTACACAGCTTTACAGTAATTTTCCTTTTGCTTTTTGTTTTCATTTTGTTTTGCTTTTGTTTTAGTTAAGATTTGAATTTTGAAATGCAGGGTCTTATTTCCTGACAAGATTCTAAAACACAGATTTAGTTGCTTTGAGGGCGGGATCTGTGGACTTTGCCAATGAATTATGGGAAGTTTTGAGTGGATACTTTTTAATGTAAAGTTCAAAGCTTAAATTGAACTTTTGCTACTATTTCACACTGTTGAGTAAATGCTGGCCCCCTACTTGATAAGGTTTAGAGTTCAACAAAAATGATTTAAAACCCCTTAGTAAAGCAAGAAATTTAGGATATATTTTACAAAGAATGAATAATGGCCTTAATATTTAGACACAGACTCCTAGGATAAAAATGTCCTACATAGTGTAAAGTCATCCAAAGAAAAGTGAGAATAGCCACTGTCACCTAGTTGGTACAATCACTTGAACTCCAGAACCTGGAATTCACTAGTTTGGAGCTGTGTAAGTTGTGGATTGTGGGAGAATGTCAGTTTAATGATGTTTCTATTATAAATAATCTTTTCTTTATCTTCTGTTTTGCTAAAGGTGTTTATAATTATATGCATATGAAATTTTATTTTGTTTCAGTGGCAATTGAGAAGCAGAATTCTGCTTCTTTTGACTTTAGGTAGCACAATGAAAATACATGTCTCAAAAACTTTAAAAAAAGAATTAGTACTTTGTTTTGTTCAGCCAAGATAAAGGGAATTCAATGTAATAATACAGCCTACTTTGTATTTAGGTAATTTCATTTTTAAGCAGATGACAGATGTTCTCTCTTACTTTCTTCTTATCTTTTAAAAATGTCTCAGTTCTTCTGGTGTTAAGAAGCATATAGGTTTATTCTATTGCTACTTTCAGGATGCTTGCTTCTGGCTGTATTTTATGGATGAGACTTTTGACATTTATAGAAATTAAATCCAACAAAACAAGGTGCAACGTGGCATTGCACTGTACCAGATTCTATATTATAACAACTTATTTATTCTGAGGCAAGAGCTATTTATTGAACTATTCCTTCATGTTGAATACTCCTTTGTGTGGCTCACATAATCCTCAGCATTATGATATAACATGACTATCCCATTTTATGGATACTGAAATTAAGTTTCAGGAAAATTAGGATACAACAACTGAAGCAGTATACCATAAAAATAAAATATAGCCTTAGATTGACCCAGACAATATTGGATTTTTTTATTTGTCACTGCTCAGTCATGATGCTGACTTTTAACGTGTGTGAGAGAGAAGAGTGAAGAATTACTCATTAAATTGTACAACATGGAGCTCAGAGTAAACTCTCAAGTGAATACCTTTTCCAGCCCTATCTTACATCCCCATAACACCCTGAAGAGTGTTTTGCTTTAACAATTTATCACTGCTTGTTGATACCTCTACTGTCCAAATCTGACAGCTAGAATGATCTTTATATATGACCATTTAATAATTCAAAGTGCCAAATCAGCTTCTTCAATAAAGTGTCAATAAGCATTTCAAATAGAGACAAAAGAAGTAACCATATATGAGGCTGTTAATCTGAAATAATGATTGGACTACCTTAAGATCCAATATCCCTTCAACCTTTCAAAATTCATTTAATGGACCGAGCGGAATTAAATCATGAAAATATTTCATAGTCCCATTGTAAAAGTGATCCTTTGTCTTTTTGTCATTGACAGTGTATTCTCTATTCTTAAAATTGCCTACATTGTTTCACAGTGTCTGAATTTAGCCCAACTGAATGCATCTGCTTTGACTCATATTTGAAAGACCACAATAATTCCATGTAGATTTTAGCAAATATGCAGTAAAGTTGAAAATGTGAAAATAAATCTGCACTTGTACTTTAAATTTATAGAGATTTATATATATAAATATGTAGATATGTTTTATCCTAACCATTTATTTAGCAAACATTTATTGAGTTTCCATAGAAAAGGCATCCTGTTGGGTTGTAAGGATATAATGGCAAAAGGGGTAGATTTAGTCTCTGCTGTTCAAAGAGTAATTGACATGACTGAGAGAGATATTTTTTTATCATGATGAAGATATATATCAGCAATGTAAAAAGATATTTTCTTTGAATTTCAGGTTATATCCTCCTATACCAAGTAATAACAGATAATAATAACTGGGCAATTCTTTAAAGCTTTCTTTAGAATATCATCAATTCAAAAATCAGATACAAACTTTCAAAGAAAAAATAATTATAGTGTCTCATTAATTAATTAATTTATAATGAGAATTTAACCCAAGGATACTTTAACACTGAGCCACATCCCCAGCCCTTTTTGTTATTTATTATCTATTTACTAAATTTATTTTAAATTAATTAATTATTTTGAAACTTAGTCTCACTAAATTGCTTAGGGCCTTCCTAAGTTGCTTAGGCTGGCCTTGAACTTGCCATTCTCCTGCCTAAGCCTCTGGAGTACCTGGAATTAAAAGTGTCCACCACTACAACCAGCTATAGTGTCATTTTTTAAAAACTTTATTATTTTTGCCAGCAATTTATTAAGTTCTCTTACTCAAACATCTTCACTTCAATTAAGTCATCAGAGAAACAGGGAGAAGGGTCATAGTGGACCATGAAATTTTAAGAGTAAATATGATTATAAGCCAAATAGCAAATAGTGAATTGCTTATATTATGTATTCTACTAAGCAGCTTTAGTAAAAAACTAACATAAAAATATTTCAAACTATAAATGCAAAACTTAAGTTATTTAAAAATAAAAGTTATATATTGTAATAAACAAGTTATAATTCTTGATATTTAATAAACACAACTTTAAATCTCACATTAGAGAAATAGTCATAAAAGTATAAGATCAGAGATTTGGGTAAATATGATTTGTACCTGAAAAATTTTGCTTAAAGCATAAAATCAAACATTCTATAAAAATGGAGAAACTTGATTTTTGTTTTCCTTTTTTGTAGCTGATGGGGAAAAGGAAGCTAGATTCTCTGAGAGAGTTGCATTAGTTGGGTCATTGAACAAATCATTTACTGTATCCATTGTGTTCTCCCCAAATCCTTTGACTCAAAGCTTCTGATGTGTACACTCACTATTAAAAAGAAGAATGGCTAATTCCCAAACTGTAGTTATATTAAAGATTGTTCAAATGAATTGCATATGATTACTCACTGAAATTGTTTTCAAGGACTTCAGAGTCCAGTGTGCAGTTTCATTACTCTTTTCCACACATTCTTTGTTAACAGTGCTACAGTTAGGAGAAATAACCGTCATTGACCATGTAGAAATCCCTGTTTTAGTTCCCTGTGGATGTGGAAATGTATCATTTAAGTAATCATCTTACTCGTCAGAGGAGTAAAGAATATCATCTGTTTTGTGACACTGAATAAATTGCAATGATTGTTTTGAAAGGTTGCAGTGCATAAAACCATAAAACCTGGACATTGAATTAGGACAAGAGTCAGAGACTACCTGGAAATTTTTCTGCTTCCATAATTTAGAACTGATGAGTAAAAAAAAGTAATGAAAATTTCAGTGTATAGTGAACTCATAATTCCCAGATAACAGAAACAAATTGGAACTAAAACTGAGGACATAGTTTTGTTAAAATATATGATTCTAATTTTAACTGATACATAAAACACAAAATTGCAAATATTAATGGGATACAGTGTGATGTTTCAACATATACATACATTGTATAATGTGTAAGTCAGGTTTAGAAGATGTATCTCCTTAAATATTTACCATGTCTTTATGGTAAAAACTTTCAAAATCCTTCCTTTTAGCTTTTTGAACTGTGCAGTAAATTATTGTTATCTTCAAACACCATACTGTGGATAACACACAAATTCTTATTCCTTCCTACATGTGACTGTATCAACCTTTACTACCATTCTACTCTGAAACTCTATTGGATCAACTTTTTTAGATTCCATATACAAGTGAGATCATACAGTGTTTGTGTTTCTGTGCCTGAATTATTTCACTTAACATGATGTTCTCCGGTCTATAATGATCTCCATAGATGGTGTCAAAAATGATAGGATTTTGTTCTTTTTTATGGTCAAATAGTATCTCATTATACATGGGTAACACATTTTCTTTATCCTTTCATCAGTGGATGAACAGAGATTATTTCCATTTCTACAGTGAACATGGGGGTACAGAAGTCTCTTCCATATGCTGATAATATTTCTTTGGGATATATACCCAGTAGTGAGATTTCTGGATCTATGATAGTTCCATTTTTAATTTTTAGAGGAACCTATATGCTGTTTTTCTTAATGACTGTACTAATTTACATTCTCACTAATAGCACGCAAAGGCTATCATTTTTCCAAATCTTCACCAGCACTTATTATCTTTAGTCTTAGAAAGTAGCCATTTTTACTGGGATGAGGTTGTGGTTTTGATTCGTACTTCTCCAGTGATTAGTAATATTGAGATTTGACTCAATATTACTGTTGGCTTTTGTATGTCTGCTTTTGATAAATATCTGTTTAGGTCTGCTGGCATTTTTTTTCATCAGCTTGTTTTTGTTTGCTAATTTTTTTTCCTATCTAGTTTTTAGAGTTCCTTATAAATTCTGGATGATAACTCCTTGTCCTATGTATAGTTTGCAAATATTTCTCCCACTCTTTGTCTGTCTAGCTTGTCTCTGCATCATGTTAATTGTTTCCTTTGCTGCTCAGAGTCTAATGTTTAGCCTGGTTTGATCCCATTTGTTTTTTCTTTTTCTTTCTTTCTTTCTTTTTTTTTTTTCATTTCCTATGATTTGGGGATCTTATCCATCTTATCCAAAAAATCTTGTCCATTCCAATGTCCCAGAGCATTTCTTCTATGTTTACTTCTAGCAGTATCATAGTCTGAGGTTTTAAATTTAAGTCTTTAATCCATTGTGATTGCTGTATTTGTATTTTAGATAATTCACTATTAGAAGCAATGCTACTCATCTTTGTATTTTCAAATTGTATACTGCAAATTTGCTAAACTCATTTATTCTAATAGTTTTTGGTATAAATATAGTGGTTCTATAAATGTAAAAATCATTATCTGCAAACAGTAGGAATCGACTTCTTTTCCAAATTGGTAGCCCTTTATTTATTTCTCTAGCATGATTGCTCTGGCAAGGAATTCCACACATATATTACATTAAATTGGTAAAAGTAGGCATCTTTGCCTTGTTCCAGATCTTAAAGCAAGATCTTTGAACTTCTCCACATTCAGTTTATTTCTTGGTTTATTGTTGAGGTACACTTTTTTCCATGCCTGATTCGTTAAGTGTTTTTTATCATTAAGGGATGTTAAATTTTATCAAATGCCTTTTCTTTATCTAATGAGATGATACATTTTGTACTTCATTCCGTTGATGTTGTGTATGATGATGGTTTATTTTCATGTCTTGAACCATTCTTATATCCATGGGATGAATAGAACTTGCTCATGATGAATAATCTTTTTAATTGTCTTTTGGAATTTGTTTACTAGTATTTTTTGAAGATTTTTAAATTGATAATGATCAGAGATATTAACTTGTAGCTTTTGTTTGTTTCATTGTGCCTTTATTTCATTTTGATATCAGAGTAATGCTGTCTTACATAATATGTTTAGATAAATTCCTTTATCTTCTATTTTTTGAAATAACAAAATGGAGAATGGTATTAGTTCTTCTTTAAATGTTTGGGAGAACTCAGCCATGAGGCCATGTGATCCTAGTTTTTCTTTGGTGGAAGAATTTTCATAATGGATTTAATTTTGCTCCTTATTATCAGGGTGTTCAGATTTTCTGTTTCTTCATTAATTAGCAATTGTAAGATATATCTGTCTAGGAATTTGTCCATTTCTTCTAGGTTAACAAATTTGTCAGCATATAATTTTTCTTAATAATCTGTAATGATCCTTTATATTTCTGCAATGTCAGTTGTAACATTTCTCTTTTTGTCTCTGATTTTATTAGCATTCTCTGTCTTTTTCTTTGTCTAAGAGTTTGTCCATTTTAATTTAAAAAAAAGTTCTTTGTTTCATAAGTTCTTTGCATTTTTAGTCTATATTACTTTCTATTTCAATCTTTGTTATTTCTTTTAATTTTGAGTTTAGTTTCTTTCATTTATCTAGTTCCTTGAGATGCAGTAAGGAGATGTTTGATATATTTTTGCTTTTTCATGTAGGAATTAATTAGTAGAAACTTTGCTTTTAGTACTGCTTTTGGTATGCCCTATCATTTTTGATATATCTTAATTGCCATTTTCTTTTATTTCAGGAAGTTCTAAATTATTTTTTGAGTTCTTCCTTTATCCATTGATTGTTCAAAAGTTAATTTTTTAAATTTCCATGTATTTTTATAGTTTCAATTTTTTCTTGTTATTGTTTTCTAGTTTATTACATCATGGTCAAAGATACTTAATTTTTTTTTAAATCGTTAAGATTTGTGGCCTGTTATGATCTACCCAGAAAAGTTTCCCATATGCTGACAAGAAAAATGACTTTAGCAGCTGTCGGAGGTACTATTGTGTAGATGTCTTTAGGTCCATTGTATCCAGGGTGCAATTATATTCTGATTTTTTTTGTTGATTTTCTGTATGGATGATCTGTCTGCTGCAGAATGTACATGTTTAAAGTCCCCAAATGTTGTTGAATTGCTGTATTGGAGTCTCATTTTCCCTTCCATTCTATCAATATTTGCTTCGCATATTTGGGTGCTCATTATTGAGTGCATATATATTTAGAATTGCTATTTCGCTTGCTGAATGGACCCCTTAATCATTATATTATGACCTACTTTGTCTTTTTGTTTTACTGATTTTGACTTGAGGTTTATTTTAACTAAGTATCCTATTTCTGCTTCTCTTTGGATTCCATTCACATTAACTATCTTCTTTCATCCCTTCACCTTCAGTCTATGTGTGTCCTTAGAGGTGATGTGTTTGTTGTAAACATCATAGAGCTATATCTTATTTTTATGGTGTCACTCTATTTTAATTGGAGAATTTGATCCATTTACATTTAGGTTAATTATCAGTAGGTAACATCTTCCTATAGTCATTAAGTTACTTTTTATATTTTTGGTGGTGCTGGGTTTTATACATGTGAGGCAAACATACTACCACCGACCCACATCACCAGCCCTGTAACTTGTTTCTGAATTTTATTATAGTTCCTTTTTTTCTCTATCTTAAAATCTTTCTTTGTGGTTAAGTGATTTACTCTAGTAGCATATTTTGATTCCTTGATTATTACCTTTGGTTTGTCTATTATAGATAGTTGCTTTGTGGTTCCCTGGGGTTTTCCAAAAAATATCTTTTGCTTATGACAGACTATTTTGGAGTGATTGCAATTTAGCATGATTGTGAAGATAAAAACAGAAAGCCAAAAAAGAGAAAATATACTAATAAGAAAAATCTACACTTGCACAACATTCCTCTTTATATTTCAATTTTTGATATCCCATTTAAAACTTTCTATATTTCCTATATCTTATAATATCAAGATAATTATTCATAATCATTTTTAGTCTTTACTTATAATAAGGATATGAACAATTTAGTCACCATACTGACAATATTAGAGCATTCTGAATTTGTGTGTGTAATTACTCTTACCAGTGAGTTTTTTGCTTTCCCATGTTTTCTTCTTGCTCATTAGCATTTCTTCCACTTTGAAGAGATACTTTTGGCATTCCCTGTAGGACAGGTTTGGTAGAGATATATTCTCTCAGATTTTGTTTGTCCAGTAATGACTTTATTTCTCTTTCAATTCTAGGGCACTATATTCTCAGTTGACAGGTATTTTGTTTTGTTTCGTTTTTGTTTTCCCTTTTAGTACTGTTAAAACGCCATATCTCTACTAGCTTATAAGAATTCTGCTGGGGAGACTGTTGCAGGGGAGGGAGGATTAGGGCACTCTGATAGGGCCTTTGTTTCTTTTCTCTTGCAAATCTTGCCTTTATTTTTCACCTTGAAGAGTTTGGATGTAGGATGTCCTGGGTAGAATTGGTTGAGTTAAATCTGTTAACCTTTCCCCTTTTCTACCTGGATATTTGTATTCATCCTTAGGTTTGGGAAGTTTTCCATAATTATTTTTTTGAATTCTCAAATTATTCTTGGACCCAAATAACTCAAATATTTGCTCTTTTAATACTGTCTCAAATTTCCCATAATATTTTTTTTTCATTTTTCTCATTCATTTTTCTTTTCTCCTCCAACTCTGTATTTTCAAATATTCCGTTTTCAAATTCACTAATTCTGTCTTCGGTTTAATTTATCCAGTTATTGATGCCTTCTATTTGTGTTTTTAATTTTACTGAACATATTTCTCTTCCCAAATGCCTGTTTTTTAATTGATTACATATCTTTTAAAATTACTCTGTTAGAATATTGAAATGTTTGTCCATGTTTTCTTCAGACTTACTGAATTTCCTTAAAACAACTGAGTTATTCAATACTGATTACTATTTGGTGAATTTCTAACACCTTGTTCTGACTCTTAGCTGATGTAATTATTTTGTGAGAGTTCTGGATGTTTCTGATGTATGTCATATTCTAGGAATTGAAGGATTAGGCTTTTATCTGAGTCTTCCTTATCTGGGTTTCCAGAATGTGTAAGCAGGCTTGTATTTTTCAACTTTCCATCTCTGTGACAAAATACCTGAGAAAAATCAACTTAAAGGAGGAAGAATTAGTTTTGACTCATGGTTTCAAATGTTTGAGCTCATGGTCAGCTGTCTCCATTGTTTCTGTGTAGGAGATAAGGCTGAAAGGCTAGGGGGTGTGTACCAGAGCAAAGCTACTCACCTCACAATAGCCAGAGACAGAAAGAAAAAGAGGGACATGGAAAGAAAGAAAGGGGCTGGTAAAAAATATACCCATCAAGGACATTTGACCTGTGACCTATAACCTCCAACTAGGGCCCCACCTCCTAGTTTCTACCAACTCCAAAGAGCAGCACCAACTGGAGACCAAGGCTTCCACACATCATTGAGGACATTCAATTCAAACTGTAGCAAGGATGACTATTTTCTCTTAGCCTAAAAGCACTTCACTCTTTCAGCATCAGATAGTGCCAGGTCCAGATTTCGAGGTGTCTCCTATGGTGCATTGCCAGCATTTCTGCACTAGCAGGTGAGATCCAGATGGTCTCAAATCAATAGTTTAAATGTTGTTTAGAATGAACGAGGGAGTGCCTAGGAAGAGTGGTCCAGGACTACAAGTTTCTCCATGGGACTGGGCGTTATAAATGAAACCAAACAAGTGGTCAGGTATGGATGAGCAAGGCAGAAAATTTACTTCTGTCAAAGGGCAAAAGAATGCATCCACAGCAAGGAAATGAGGGATTTTTAATTCTGACCTGGACCTGAAACAATACTGCCCTTTGCTCCAATTGGAGGAACTCAGGTGCACAGTCTGCAGGATTGGCTGTGATTAGGTGGAGGCAGGTGTAAAGAGGAAGAAGGTGGCAAATGGGAGGGAATGAGGGTGGGGGTCAGGTTGTAGTAATTCAGCAAAGTTCACCAGAAGAGGATGGGTGGGTACCAGAAGAAGTCTTTGGAAAGACGTGGGCATACACAGGTGGGAAGACACAGATGAGGGAGTTACTACTATCTTTAAGGGGGGGGAGGATCTAAAATGGAGGCATTAGGTTATACATCACAGAAAAGACATACATCTTACATGGGGTAGCCCAGAAAATACCAGCCTTTGGTCAGGAATTGTGAGATTCTCCCTGACTCTGCATAGAATCACTGTGGATCAACCAGGACAATGATCCTATGCCTTACTATGGCCACCAATGCTGCCAAGCTCACAAACCACAAAGACCAGCCCAACTCTTGAGTAGGACCAAAGTCCACACTGTTATTGGCTGGCTATTGCTTTGATAGACTTGTGGTCCAAGACTTCTTACAACCAGCCACAAGTGATGCTGGAAAGAATATGAGTATAATAAACTGAGGCTGTGTGACTTCCCTTGGCTCTAGGGGTATTCTAGAGGTTCCATCTATAGGCAGGTCTGGGCACAAGGCCATTAGGACCTGCTCAGTCTTAGATTTTATGGCCCATCACTAAGTCCTCAGGAAGTATTATGCTTACAACCTCACATACCCCAGCAAATGGTATCTTCACCATGCTGTGATGCCCAAGATTAGAGTATGAAGGCAATACTTGGGTAGACTGATGCTACGCTGAGTTGTGTGTTAATCGCATAGCTGCTAGGACTGCACAGTCTCAGGGGGTATTCTGAGGCCCTTACATAGCTGGTTGTGACATAGGCCTAAACATGAGTCTGTCCTAGTAGGGTAAAGTCTCCGTGTGCCAGGGCAATTCTAAAGCTCCATCTCCAGCCCTAGGCTGGGGGACAGGTAATAAAGAGATTCCTTGTCTTTCAGGGCTGATGTTAAGCTATGTTCCACCTTAATCTCCCAGCTGCAGAGACCTGCATTGTATAGCTTAGGCAACAGAAAGGAGATATGTCTCAGGCCTATTCCGAGGCTACATGTGATATAGGGAAAAACTTAAGTCAGTTCCACTGACCTAGTACCAAGGCAGGTCTATCCACTCCATCTTTGAGCTCTGGTTGGCATATGTTGCCTTCAGTTTCTACTTAGTGAAGGGTCTAACCCTGGTGGGTCTGGTATTGAGCATCAAAACAAAATATTATTTTAGTTTTAGGGCCTTGCTCCCCAGTGGTAGAATCTTCCTTCTTGATCTACTATTCAAGAATGGAGGAAGGGTGCAGGAATATGCCTCTGTGTCACCTAACACAATTCCAGCAATTCAGTCCATGAGTATTATTGTAGGGGTGGAAGTACTGTGCTCTGTGTGGCAATAGGTTTCATTGCAGAAGGCTTGGAACTGGCTTGGTTCCAAGGGATTTATTTCCCTTTCCATCCGTCAAGCAGGAGGCATCTCTCTAGACACTGTACTGCTTAAATTTGGAGGAGAGTTGGTATGGACAACGCCCTCCTTTCTCTGGTGCATCTTTTCATTTTGTTATATTAAAAGCTGGTACTGTGATTCATCCGTTTTCCTTAGGTCTTGCTGAGGTACTTTGGTACTTGAATAGCTCTACAATTTGTTGTGCCTGTGAGGAGATATTCACTGGAGAATATTACTCAGCTACCATCTTACTCCACCCAGGAGATAAGTTAAATTTAACAAAGCTTATTTGAGCAAGAAGATTCTAAAACCGGGCAGCATTCCTAACTGAAGTTGTTTCAGACTGTCACAGCCATTTTCTAGAGAAAAAGGAGAGTGAGATACAGAAACAATTTGATTGGTTGCACTTGCCTTATATGGTCATGTTACGATGAGGCATTTGCCTAACAGACATAGTGTGATTAGTTGGCAGCCTATGAACAGTTAAAACTTGACTCCTGTAATTGGCCAAAAATTAGCAGATACAAGAATATACTCTTAAGTAAATTTGCTATTGATTTACATGCTAAGTTAGGATGCAGTTTGCTACATATGGAGGCAGCTTTGGGCCAGATTTATCACCCAAGTACAGAAACAGACTTAGACTAAATTTACCAGCTTAACACTTCTCTTTTGTTAATCTTGAGAATATCTTGGAGCAAGGTGGATTGTTTATAATCCATGGAAATAAACCCTAAAATCTAGAAGCTCGAAGATGAAAGATCATACCAGGACAAATGACAAGTCTTTGGTTCTTATTGCTAGTGGAAGTTTAAATAGCAATATCTGCATCAAGCCATGTCCTAGACAGGCTATTCCTTGAGTGAGTCAGAATGATTCTCAAAGGTTCATTATGAAAGACAAAAAAATTCTCCCAGAGAAGTCCAAAGCCTCCACAACACATGGGTTTGTAGGCCAAATGTATAAAACCACAAAGTAGCAAAAACACACCAGTGATTTTAAAGTGCCTATATCCTTGGGTATAAGATGCAAAAGCATTCCTGCAGGAGCTTTTAGTGATCATACAATGTACAAGATATCTCAAAAGTACTCATTGTCTGTTAAAATAAGCATAAGAGTCATACCAAAATGCCTTCAACACTGGGAATTGCTTTAGCTAATTATACTGTTTACCAAAACCTTCAAAAATGAGAAAATCACAGTTGACCAACTAGTTTCAATATCTTCTGAAATGAATAATAATACCAAAATTTTACTACTTAACGTCCAAACATATTGAATTTTTTTAAATTTTTTATTTTGAGCAACCTTACAAGATTTTAACAAAATAATATAAAATGTGTATAAAATATGTATATATTCTGGATATTGCAATTATCCCCAGGAGTGCCCCCCCAATTTCCCTCCCTTAACCCTCCCTTCCCCTTCCCATTATAACTCAAAAAAAAGTATTAGATTGTAAAGCATTACATCTTATCTGGATTTAACTCATGCTACTAGACCAACTTTCTCATTGTCCAGGGTCTAGACCCCACCTCCACAGATGAGTGGAGACAATCGACCCTTAGATCTCTGGGTTAAGCTGATTTTACTCAGCATGATCTCTTCCATAACCATCCATTTACCCTCAAAGGCTGCAATATCATTGTTTCTAATTGCTGTGTAATATTCCATGGTATAAATGTACCACAGTTTTTGGATCCATTCTTCCAGTGAGGGACACCAGGGTTGTTTCCATAGCCTAGCAATAGTAAATTGTGCTGCTATGAACATCGATATTGCTGTGTCACTATAATGTGCTGATTCTAAATCCCCTGGAAAGATACCCAGGAGTGGAATAGCAGGGTCGTATGGTGGGGTCATCCCTAATTTTTTAAGGATTCTCCATACTGCTTTCCAGAGGGGCTGTACCAGTTTGCAACTCCACCAACAACATGGCCTTAGTTGCTCCAACACTCAGTTGTGTACATGATGCTGGGGTTTGAACCCGGGTCCTTGTGCCTGCCAGGCAAGCACCGAAACCACTGAGCCACCGCTCCAGCCCGATACTGAATTATTTTTAAGGACCAGGAACACTTGGTAAAAAGTAAAGTGGTATATGAAGCTCAAGACTGTAGCACTAGAGACAACTATGTTTTATTGTCTCACAAAATTATATCATAATCTCCAGAATATGACATTAGGCCTAACAATAATTATATGCTTAATTATTGTGGAAGTAAACTTGGATATTTTGGAACTGTTAACAGATAATAAAAAATCTTATATGTTAATGTAATCAGGGACCTTAAAAGGCATTTATTTAGTTCAATTCAATATTTTTATTTTTGATACTGGTAGAAAATTTGATCCAAATTCAGGTTGTCAGCTTTTCTATTCTATATCATGTTTACTTTTTATCCTTCTTGGAATGATGAAATGCATTTTTACATGAAACCAAAAAACTTACTTGAGGAACCGCATAAGCATTTTTGAGACCCAAGTACTCTATAAAATTTGAGAAAATGCCAATTTTGGATTATTTTATCCATTCTAAAAATATTTTATAAGGCATTTACTCAACAAATATCAATGTGTTATGGTTTGGATATGAGTTATTCCCCTGAAAAGCTCATGTTAGGCATACAGGAATGATCTGAGGTGAAATGATTAGATCATGGAGCTGTAACCTGGTACTGGCTTGTAACCGTAGTCAGATGAGGCATAGCTGAAGGAAGTAGGCCACTGGGGATGTGCTCTGAAGGATTGTATTTTTTCCATGGCTCAGCTTTCCCTCTGTTTTCTGATTTCCATGAGTTGAGCAGCTATCCTCTGCTTGACCTTGCACCATGATGTTCTGCCTTGCCTTAGGCCCAGAGCAATGGAGTTGTCCAACCACAAACTGCGAACTCTGAATACATAAGCCCAACATAATGTTTTCCTCATCTAAATTGTTTTTTTTATGTATTTTGGTCACAGAGATGAAAGTCAGACTAACACATAGTATAATATAAATAACATTTCAATGAATGATAGCTTTGTTTTCCTCAAAATTTCAAATAATATATACAAAAACTAGAGAAAAATCCCAGAAAATTCTAATATAAAACAAATGGGAAAATATTAAATGTCTGTTTTATATATGAATGAGAAATGAAATTTTCATTATAACAATTGGAAGTTTTCATATTAAATCAGAAATCTAGCTGAGCAGTATGAGTACACACAGAAGTGTTTTAGATATACTCTGTGGGCCTTCTTTCAAAAAGGCTGCATGGACATTTTAATAATTTCTTAATATCAAGTGGAGTCAAGACCAACTACATAATTATAAAAATAATTTGCTTTTTAAAACATTTGTAAAAATATTTGAAAATTTTTGATATACATAATTATAAACTATTATAACATTTCAAAATTCTTAGGCTTCTGCTAGGATTATCATAAATGCCTTGAAAGTAAAAAAATATTGGCTAAGTATTGCATAAAATAAATATTCATCTCCTCATTTAAATTTTTTTTGGAGGGGCTGGGGCAGTGGCTCAGCGGTTATGGCGCTTGCCTAGCATGCGCGAGGACCGGAGTTCGAACCCCGGCACCATGTACACAACTGAATGTAGCAGCAACAAAGGCCACATGAAAAACCAAATAGAGTTGTTTCTCTCTCTCCCTCACCCTCTCTCTCACTGTCCCTCTTTCTTTAAAAAAATTTTTTTTTGGAAAGCAGATCAAATAATATTTAATTTCCCACTTTCTTTTAGTGTTGTTTTGGATTCTCTATACTGTTTCCTTTGTATTCAAACAGTGCATATAGAGGAAAACCCTGACCAGGTTAGGGCTATTGTAACAATTACAATATTAAACATATAATTTTAATATTTAGGAATATATATTACATTTCGAGTTTTTACCTATACTATTTTGTTTTAAATCCTGTGAGGTAGATAATATCATTCCCAGTTTATGAATGAGGAAATTGAATCCTCGGCTTTCTTTTTCTTACCTCATTTTGTAATAGTTCATCAGCAATTTCTGTCAACGCTTCTACCGTGTTTTTACCAGAACCAGTCACTTCCGTCCACTTTCCCCGTTACTTTAACTACCGCTGTCGTTCAAGTGCAAGCCTTTTGTATCTTCCATGACTATTTTGAAAATACCTCCCTAGGATAGCGCATATTATTCTTCCTGCTTTCCCTCCTCCTAGTCATTGTTTTGTCCTTTTACTATCACTTCTCTACCCAGCAGTCAGAAAGACATTTTAAAATATAATTCATGAGTCCTTCTCAGCCTTGACACTCTTTCTCTCTTGAGATGTTGTAGTTTCCTTCACAGCACTTACCAATCACTTCACAAACTCTTACCCGTTGGTGTATTCTTGGTTTCTACCCATTATAATGAAAGCTCCATAATAGCGTGGACTTCCCCCTTTTTGCTTGGAATGATGCCTGTCCCGAAGTGATCTCCAACCAATGTGTGATGAATGAACATGTAAATGAATGTATCTCCAGTGTCTCCTATCTCAGGAAATTTTCACTGATTTAAATGACTCCCCACCTCTCCTAACCTAAATTTACTATAGAATATGCATTGCTTTCTCCTTTTTGCAACTTTTTCATAGATATGAATAAATTTTCCCCAGTAAGTTAATCTTTGAGAAGATTATCTTTTTTGTTTATTTTCTTATTGTAATGCTGAGTATCTAACACATGTTCAGTACACATTAAGAATGAAAGAATAATGCATTTCTAAAAAATATCCAAATTGTCCTATAGCTATGAAACTTATCATTTGAATATAATATATTAAATTATATGAATAATTGGATCAAATACATATATCCTTGTGATCTATATGATGCTTATAAAGGCTTTGTTATTTGAGCCTTGTCTGATGGCTAAATGATCTGTGTCTTTCAACAACTGAATTTTATGTTTTCAGAGATCATCTATAGCTGGGTGTTTAATGAGTTCCCTTCTTTTGTGGTGGAAGACAGCCGGCGGTTCATTTCCCAGGAGACAGGCAACCTTTATGTCTCTAAAGTGCAAACATCAGATGTCGGCAGCTATATTTGTCTGGTGAAAAACACAGTGACGAATGCTCGAGTACTTAGTCCTCCAACACCACTCACTCTACGAAATGATGGTAAGTTGTGGGGGAAATGATGGTAAGTTGTGAAGCCAGATGAAAATGGTCAGCCTTCTCAAATGTGAAAAGCAGAGATTTAGTGCTCTCCAAGCATGTGACCAAGTACAAACAAAATAAAAAGGCATTTGCCATGATTTGAAACTCAGCATTTTTATTCTGAGATTATGCATACCTTAGAAGAAAAATTTTGATATGGGAAAGTGATGATCCATGGATGAAAAATATTCATTACAATGCTACTCTAACTCCAGGAAGGAAGACAGAATCTGAGAAGAACTGTTAAAAAGAGATCACAGTTCTTTTTCTTTTTTGCTCTTTAGTACCTCTATATGGCATATGTATATGAATTGTAAGCATTTTATGGGTTCAGTTTGCATTACATCTTTATTTTAGCTGCCTTCAAATTGAATGTTCAGCTTTTAATACTTCATGGCACAATTATAATTGTTATTATTACGTTTTCAATAATAGGAACAGTTGGAACTTGAACTTTTAAGTGCAATTCAGGCAGATGTGATGATGCTATAATTATAGGCTTTGCCATCTATCTAAAGTATCTTCACATTTAAACACCTCATTTGTATTTATAGACATTTACAGTGAAGCATTGTATTAAAGAAGTCAAGTGCTGTATTATAGGTGATATATGACATGGAACTTGCTCTATCATGCAACAAAAAAATCTATTAAGGCTTTATTAAAAAGTAAGCTGAGAATTCTGATTGATTTTGAAATGTAAAATATAATCTATCTGAACACTTCTTTTACGGGCCTATTTTTAGAATATATGCTGCTGGAATCTATGACTGAAGTTTTACCATTGGATTTTTTCCTTACCACTTAGCATGTGTCTATATCTTTACACATATTAATGAAGTTTATGAGACTTCCTAAGCTATATGGTTTATAACTATATATAGATATAGACATATAGTATTATAGACTATACTTGATTTTAGTTACCTTAGTGGATAGAATGAAAATGCAATATTCATTTTAGAGACAAGAAATCCAATGTTGGAACATTAGAAAGATGATGAGTCATACAAAAGTGCACAGAGTTAGATAATATCGTGGGTGAATAGGTGGGAAACATGAACAGGGACTGGCAGACTAATTCAGAGGCTACTGAAACCTACTACAAAGAGGTGATAAGGGATGGAACAAAAGTAGCGAGAATATCCTTGGAGGGCAAAAAGTTGACTTGAGTTATTAAGTCGGTAGAATTAGCAGGATCTGAAAACTAATTAATATGGAACTCTGGACTGGGGGAGCTAGCATATAATACCATTTGAAAGCACTGGCATGCTTCATAGAATGGGTGATGATTCTCTTCACAAGACATAGATGGAGGAAAAGATTGTCAAGTGGGTGAAGACAAGACCATCAGTTTTGGATATGGTGAGATGAAGTACCCACAGGAAATCTCTGTGGAGCTATGTAGTAGATATTCCAAAATATGTTCTTAACATTCATAAGACAGGTAGGCTGGGGGAAGAGATTTAAGTTTCTGTTTTGTATTTCATCACTGTAGTTGAAGCTATGAGTGGATATATGTTTTCCCAACTTCAAATTTATTTTTCAATTTATCTAATTACAATAATGGAATTGATATAGTTCTTTATGAGCCATTTCCATAAAATTTTTGCATACTTTCTCACTGATTCTTTAAGAATTTAAAGCATCCTTACCTGAAACTTATAACATTCTTCAGGCTGAACAATTAGTTCCATTTATATTATTCATTTTTATGTAACAATACCTTGCAGTTGGTTCAAACCTGAGGTTAGAGAGTCTCTCCCACCTTCTTTACACATAATAGACAACTTCCTACAATGTGCCAGGTATAAGAATAACAGATACACTAGTCAGAATCCCAAAACTTATACTACTTTCACTAGTTAGTTAAAAGTTCCATATCTGTGTATAACTTTTGGTTCACAGCCCAAACAGGTCACTTAACTTTACCTTCCACCTTCTATACTCAAACATTAAAGAATAATCTTTTGCTGATATTTAAACTACTCTGTCCTCCCAACTTCTGTTGCTTTGTTTGGCAATCCTCTGATCCCAGTGAATTCAATTATGTTACTCTTAACCTGTGACTGCTTGAAAAGTTACACCCTCTATGGTCACCAATTTCAAGTGGGCCTCAACATTGCCACTCAATTCCCTGGATTGAATGGTTTAATCTGCTTCTCTTCCTAAAGATTTTGGAAGCTTCTCTGCTTTTCTTCCACTGGACAGTTCCCCCACTACCACTTCACAAAACTATTTAAGTTGTCAAGCTTATCTTTCTACTAACAAAAAATCAAATCTATCTACTTCCACACCACGATTCCCCTATCCCATCCTTTCTCAAAAGATGTATTCTACTGCCCCTCATCCTGTTAGAACTAATTGCCTTTGACCGTTGTTATTCATTCCTGTTATTTCAGAATATTGCACTCTTAGTCCTTGTTTCTTATATAACAAATGCTATGTCACATTTGAACTTAAATAATTTTAGCCATCAAATGATTTGAAATCACTGCAGTAGTTAATAGTGTTGAAATGTTATTATATAAATAATTGTATTTTCAACATTATTACATGAGAAATACTTTACAACAGGTTTAATAAGACAAGTACACATAAATAAGTAAAAGAAAACCATGATTTTAAATTTAACTGAAAAAAATAGGCAGACTGTATTTACCAAATTTCAATTATATCACTCAGGAGAGTCTCATTTTTATCAAAGACATTAGAAATTTTGCATTTATTATTTCTGTAAATTATCTAAGGCTATTGTTTTCTAGTTTGTCTATTAATGTCTATTTTTTATTGCAAGACATCCATATTGAATGAATGCAGCATCACAGAGAAACAAACATCAAAAAACCCTACTGACCCCTCCCTGCCATAAATCATACTCTTTACAGACAATATTTTAATATCTCTTTTTAATTTATGGAAAATAATTTATTTTTTAATTTAGATATTTGAAAACTGTCATGTAATGCTAGAAATATCTGTACTTGGTTAGTCAATTTTAAATAGTAGTTTAATCTTTCACATAAGTATGTATGCATATGCTGCTTCTATTCTCCATCTCATGTTCATACATTTTTAATATTCTTCTGTTGCTTTGCTTTTAACTTTAACAATATACTTATATCTTCATGTTTTCTTATTCTTCAAAACAATTTTAATTTCCTATTTCATGAAATGAGAATATTTTTATCCCTACTGTTCCTTCCTCTTCCCTAAACTACTTTTATCTTATTTTTTTTCTACTCTCATTTTGGCATTCTTTTCTGCAAGCACAGCTAAGTGTTGTGTACTACTCCATAAACTGACTCTAGAAGTCAATAGATAGCTATAAATTATTACTGTCTAACCATTTGCTATCATATTTTTCTAGATTTGCACCATTTTCTAGATATTGCTACTATATCAGATGTATTTTCCCAATAAGTAAAACTTATAATTGAATATAATATAATAAAATATAAAAATAATAACATTAAGAAGATTGTAATGCATTTTGGATGTTGTAAAATAATAAGTAGTTTTAATAAAAGTGTTCATGTGTAAACAGGAGTCATAGCAATGGGGTGTTAACAGATCACAGTGTGGTTAAGAAAGCACATGGAGAGAGTAGGAAATGAGGAAAGAAGTGAGCTTAGGATCAAGCCTTGAATAAGACAAACTGCTTAAGAAGGGTAAATGATGTAATGCTATAAAGATAATGAGAAGGCAGAGAGAAAATAGCATCAAGGAATTCAGGGGGAAGAGGGTGGGCATGGGCATGCAGTTGAAGGACTGGGTGCATGCATTTGTTGAAAGCTTTATCACCCATGAGAGTGCCTGAGGAGGGGAGAGGCATCACCAACAAATCAGACACTTTTGGTATATTTTTGAACAAATGAGGAAGGTTGTGAGTTAAAGGATTAAAGAAGTAGAAAAACTGAAACCTGAATAAAATCTGATGGATCAACAAGGGTTTAAAGACCATGTGCCAGAAGCCTGAAAACTGAATTTGATGTTGGTATAAGGGTGGATGCAATCAACGTAACTAAAAATAAGTGGGATTGAAGATACAGACAGATAGATAGATGATAGAGAGGAAGGATGGACAACTCACAGTAAAATGTTGGAATCCCTTCCCTATCTCTATGTACAAAAAAAAAAGGCTCAAATTCAGTAAAATGAAGCCAAAGTTTGTCACGTAAGTGGTGGTGTCACACTTAAAAATCTTTTCCTGACATTTCAGGACAGCCAACTCCCTGCCCTCACAACCAAAGCAGAGCATCAGAATCAACACACTCCACTCACCCAGTCTCCTCTCACACTCCTCAGAAGGGCACTGTTTTTACAGTCACACCTGGGGGGAAATTTGGAAATTTACAAATTTCTCAGACTTAATATTTATATTCAACTTGAAGTTAACAGTTACCATTAAAGCATACTGATCTTGGGGCTGGAGCAGTGGCTCTGCATGCACGAGTGCACGGGTTCAAACACCAGCACCCAGGTACACAACTATCAGAACAATGAAAGCCATGTGAAAAACTCAATAAACACACACACACACACACACACACACACACACACACACACACACACTCTGTCTCTTTCTCTCACTGTCCTTCTCTCTTTAAAACAAACAAAAAATATGGAGCTTACTGATTAATTACAGAATTCCAAGATAATACATAAAAAGTGAGAAGCTTTTAAAATGACAAGAAACACAGAAATTAGACTACAATCATTTTTAATTCAAAAACTTTCATATCACCATGTGATCTCTCTTCAAAATAATATAATTGTAAAGTATAGACATAAGAGGGACATCATCCTGAATATTTTCCTAAGTAGGTGGCACATATTAAACACTTTCTCTGAAAATAGAAATAGAATATGATTGTGGATGAATCCATTTATTGCACTACAGTCAGCTGAAATTCCTGCTGGGTTTTACAAACTTCTCAGTGGAGAGACAGGAATTATAATGGATGTTTCTGCAAACTTGGCAAACACCTCTGCAGGGGTTTGAATATAAAAATTACGTTTAATCTGCTGTGACCATAGAATTAACTATAAAAATCATTTTAAGAGCACTGTGATTTTACACTTCTTTAAAAAAAATAGACTTTTCTAAAAATAATAAAAGATATATACATAGGCAAAAGTTTTCCTTTCATGCGTAAGTAGAATTTTACTTAATACACTAACTATTGTAGAAGGTATTGTTTTTACCTTGGGTTCCTCAAAATCAAAACTTGAAACAAAATTTGCTTGTATGTAGTTTATTTGAATTTCCTCCCAGAAAGCAGGAGTAAGGGATGGGGTAGTTTTGGGTCATCATGGAGATGACCACTTCTCTAGGCATCTGGAGTATGATCCCCCTGGAGCACAGCCTAACAAACTTACTCTTATTGGTGACCTTGGAGGATGTATCAATGGGCTTTTATCTCCTATTCCCTGGTGTTGATTTCATGGGCAATGAAAGCACTTGAACTTCCAGGCAGCCCCCAAGTTGCAACCTCCTGGAACTGGCTGCACTAATACAGACCTGGATACAGTAGTGGGAATCAAAAGTATAGCCTAAATCATTTGAACTTGAGCACAAAGTACATGCAAAACATAGGAGACAGCATAGAAAATTTTCACAATCCTGACCCATTTGCTCATAGAAAGAAATTCCATTTTATATTTACATAAATTCAAATACCCTAACACTGAGGTCACTAAGACTTTCTATTATTTATTCCTTTGGTAAGGATGTTGCTTTCATTATATGGTAGGTGCTGTGGCATATGTGAAGATACATGGATAAGGCTTTTCAGGACTTGAAGGAGAATGAGAAAGCTTTTTGAAGTGCAGTGCTACAATACATATATAGGTGAATGTTGCTATGGTAATGGCTAACAATAACACTTAAACCTCTGACTGCAAATGCTTCCACGAGGTGATACCTGAAGTGAATTTTAAAAGTAATTTGGCATTTGGTAGATAAAGAAAGGCACCTGCGTATTTGTCAAGCACAACTATACGATCAAAGATAATGATGTAATTGCACTTCAGCATTACAAAACACAAAACGGACAGGTGATAGGAAAGTGTGTAAGAGGGAGCAAAGGGCCTTACTGTCGCAGGAGAGGTGGTGGCTGAAAAGAATGATCCCAGGAGTTCCAGGACAGAAGGGGGAACTTGATTCAGAACCAGCAGGATTCTTGCCTTCATGTATCACTTTCAGGATATTCCAGTCAAAGGTATAAACAGGTTTATTTAGTAAAGTACATATGCAAAGGCAAATGGGGACAATCTCAAAAGAGAGTCACCTTTCCATAAAGCAAGAAATATGCATTGAAGGGAGAATTTGGGCAGTTTGCAGAAAGATACATGCATTTTGGAAGCTCCCAGTTCTTCTTTTAAAGGAAACTTTGTGAGGAGTGGGTATTGAATGGTATCAGTTCATTAACCCCAGGATGGGTTCAGGTGGTCTGGTCACTCCAGGAGCTAGGTTAACATGGTCTTGATTATCTGATCAGTAGACAGTGCTGGAACATATCATAGGTTCCTCAAGATATCACCTCTCTCTTTGGTTAACCATTTATTGAGGGAGGAAGTAAATAGGTGGATTAGCAGATTTTCCAGGAATTTAGGAGTAGTAGACCGGAGAAGGTGACTAACTTGATGAGTGACAGGCCAGACAAAAAGTGTGCAGAACTTCTGAATTAAAATCTTTTCCTCCTTGGCCTTCCATTAGCTCTCCTTTCTACCTTTTTCTTGTTTTTTTCTATACTACCTCAATGCCATAAAATTTTTTATTGACCACACTGCTGTCAAAGTAGGGGGAAGCATGACTTGTATCAATATGATTAGACTTTCCTCTGCTCACACCGTGGAACATTATCTTCATGCATTCACAAACAAGTATTGCACACCTACTAAGGATAGATATTTTGTAAGGCACTGAGGCTATAAAGATTGTGTTTACAATCTAATACAAAAGAGGATCTTACCCTAAATACTGACATAGATTCTGTTTGCAACTGTGCATCCTAGGATCTGCCTGCCTCATGCAATGTTCTGAGGGGGTGTTTCACTTATCATTGAACTAAAAATAAAACAAATATAACTCCAAAAAATTATAAGTAATACAAACTTTTGTTAGTAGTTTGGAGAGTAATGAATTAGGCCCTTCCACTGCAAAACTAAAGCAGGCTCTGATATACCTCTTTATACATATTGCTCTTTACCAAGTTTTTATTCCCTAGACTCCTCCTCTCCCTCAAATGCCCTCCTCCCCCTCTAACACCACTCCTGGCCTCCCTTCAGGGTCTCACTGTCTGCCTCAATGGTAATTTTGTACTTTCATTTTCTTCTCCCATTTCAGTTCCTAGGGACTTTATTTAAGCTTATTTTTATTCAATTAGTTAAACTTATTTTTATTTAATCAATATATATCCACTACATTTGAGGCACTGTTTTAAAAATTTTGCACGTATTAAAGTAAAAGGATAGAAAATATGTACAGGTTAATATGAACTACAAAGAAGTTAAGACTATGATATTGATAGCATATAAAATATTGCATACATTTCTAGGGAGAAAGTATAACGCCATGTTGTGATAATGAGCATTTTAAGAATTTCTGGAAAGAAACAGAACAAAGCTGTTGTACACATCTTACCCAAATTAAATATGTATGAGACCAGGTTCCTCTCCCCTCTCCTACTCCTTATCCCTCTTCTAAGATCTTCCCCTTTGAGATCAGCCTAATTCCTAATGCAATGTTCTCCTAGCATCTTGTCTGGGACCACCATTGTTCCATACTGATGCAAAAAGGACAATTTGGAAAAAAAAAAAAAAGAAAAGAAAAATAAATGAAAGAAACATGCCCTGGGTCCTTTTTCTGTCTCTTGGGGAGCATAGTGCAGTAGAGAGAAGAAGAATTGGATTATTATCTTGAGAAAGTGAGTGGGAATAGATTCAGAGTGCATGTGGAAAGATTGGCCCCTCAGAGGGATTCATCAGTTGTCACAGTAGGGGATAAAGTTGGGAGACTGGAAATGCAGATATTCCTCTGTTAGGTGTTGGAGAGTCTGATGGTATGATTTTTTATTAATGAACTGCAGGGAAAATCATCAGCTGAAAATGTATGTGTAAGCAACATGTTTATTTTTAAGGCAAGGATTGTATCAACAAAGAAATATGCACAGAATTACCTAATTACATAATCTATGAATCAAATCCATTAGTTTACTGCTGAATGATTCAGGTCCTAAGAGCAATGGAAAAATATAAGAATGACATGGCCGTGGAGACTGTGGCAGGCTGAAAAAAGGGCCCTCAAGAAGTCCAAATTCTGATCCCTGAAAATTGTTAGTATTGGCTTTTGTGGTTCAGGTGCTTCACAGATGTGATTAAGTTAAGGATCTTGAAATGAAGACATTAACCTAGAATATCTGTGTCAGTCCTAACTACAGTTACAAGTGTCCTTAAGAGGGAAGCAGAGGATGTGCATGAGAGGGGGAGGTGATGAGGAGTGTCATAAGCAGGGATCACAGGAGTGATGCATTTAAGAACATAGAGAAAGAGACCCTGAGTGCTGGGAGGGAGGCTTTGTGCACACCTGTAATCCCAGGGACTCATGAAAGGGAGAGATCAAGTTTGAGGCCAGCCTAGTCAACTTAGCAAGACTCTGTCTCAAAATAAAATGAAAACATCTGGGTATGTAGCTCTGTAATGGCTTAGCATGTATGCAGCCCTGGGTTCAATCCCCAGTAGCACGAAAACAAACCAAAGGAGTGACCCAGAGCAAAAGAATACCAAGAATCAGCTTCAGAAGCTAGAAAAGGCCCGGAGGAAAGGATTCTCCTCTAGACCTTCCAGAGTGGGCAGTCCTGTTCTCAGGTGGCAATGTCATTCATTTGCTTTGCCCCAGACAAAACAGAGACAGGATGGAGGGTTAGTCTTGCCCTCTCTGATCCCTGAGCATTGGTTTGGTGGTCGACAGCAAGTCATGCTTATTTCCTGATCAGTCTGTGAACTCAAAGAAAAATGAAAATTGGAATAAGCTTGGGTATTCTCAGTTTTTTTACTTTCTAAATGCTTCTATTTATGTAACAAATGTCTTTCCCTAAAGACTTTTTCTTCTTTTAATCTTGATTGAGAAATTTCAATTGATGGATAATTCCAAAGGGACTTGAAAAGTTCAGGGAAAGTAGAAGAACTTGCCACAGTGGCAAGAACTTTCCTGTTTAGATACATATCAATCTGAGGGAAGGTGGATAGTATTAAGACATTACATCA
>PVKS010026665.1:0-28381 GCA_004027875.1 Aplodontia rufa
GAAGGGAGGGGAGGGAGGAAAAGGTGGGGGAGGGAGGAAGAGAGAGAAAGTTCAGAAACTGAAGTATCACTTTTCCTGGATTCATAACAGCTATGTGAAACTCTCTCTGATCTGCCTTGGTTCTGCTAAGAATGGGGGTGGAAAGAGAAGGTGCCGGTCATTGGCATCATCTTCACCTTCACATTCAATCAATGATTTTAGGGACTCTTGAATCAGAACTTTTTGTTTTCCATGAAAAATAAAACATTTTTAGAGAAATCACTCTGTGTTTAGAAATACTGCAAAGAAAACACATCTTCAGAGGAAGGACCTCCTAGAAGACACAGTAGCACTGGGTGGGATTAAACCTAGAAGGACTGAAAATCGTGAAACCTTGACAGAGTTAGATATTTGGCCCATGGGATTGTGTGGGAGGGGATCTAAGTGAGGTTATGGATATGTGAAGCTGAGGAGTAATGTGAAGTATTGAGAAGGTCATTACTCTGGGAAAATAGGCAAAAAAAAATTGAAGAAATGAAAACTAGGGTGGACTGACATTATCACCAACAATAACTCCGGAATCTTTTAAAATAGGCTGTTTTCTGCCTCTCATAGGTATCACACTGAACTTAGGTATCAACTGTAAAAAGTTCTGCAAAAACTGAAATAAATTCTTGTGCCTTAGTCATTACCGAATACCCATGTAACTAATGATCCTCTGTTCCAGTGTCCCATATGGCAACCACTCTTCTTACTCCTGTCCTTCTCCAGCTATTGAACTCTTACTGTCTGCCAGGCACTGACCTAAAATTAACTAGTAATCTTGCAAGGAGATTAGTTTTATTATTTTATAGATGGCAGCACATGAGATCAGAAAGGTCGGGTGCATTTCCTAAGGTCAGAGAGCTAAGAAATAATTGGGTCAGACTTTAGTTACAAAACCGCTGGACTTCACCATGCAGATATGTTGCTATAAGCCTGTTTTGCTCCCTTGTCCTTATCTCCATAGCCCCAGCATGCAGAAAATGATCAAAACAACTAACATTAGCACAGCTAGGAATGAGCACATTCTGGGTAAAGAAAATTGTATACATAGTCATTGTTGTAGCTGGACAAACTCCACAGCTTTATTTCAGTTTACTTCTTGTGCGTGCACATCTGCCTTGCATGTTGCTTGACTTTTCAGCCATGTTTGCTTTCTTTCTCTCCTTCAGGGTTAACAAGTGGTTGTGGGTATTTATCAAGAGTCTGGTACTCCACAAAACTCACCTGTAACCTCACAGTCTTCATTTTTTCATTCCCATATCCCTGCCCCTTGCCTTTCAGAACTCACGAACCTCTTCCTACCTGCTGCATTACTTCCTACCTTCAATTAAGCAACAAGTAGGGATGTTTCCAAGTATCAGCAGTTAAGAACTGTCAACATTATCATAGTTTGAGGAGATTTAGAGCTAATGGTGAAATGCAGGTAAAATACCTCGGTTTTTTTTTTAATTGATTCCCATTTAGTGTTTGGTTATGATCTTAGACTGTGTGAAAGTCAGTCACCTTCTCCCGTGGCTGTGTGTTCTGTGAGGAGGAATTGGATTGAGCAGGCCCTCCTTGAATTTCCAGCACATCTTTTTTATCTCCAGCACTCATAATGCTATCTTGCCCCTCGAAGTTCTGAACATGGATTTGGAGGATGGTTGTGATGTGTTGTATTTCAGAATGTGTGGCCTCATTATTAAAAATTGAAATCATCCCGTGTGTGATTTCATTCTTAACCATACATTGGTTTTTGAAATCTAGTCCATAAACATAGGGATGCTTGTTTTTCCCCTTTGGATTCTTAGAGGGTTGAAAGAATACAATGGAAACTCTTGGTCATTTTGATGTGGAAAAGAAGGGCTTCTCCTCCCATGAATCCATCTGGGAATTTGCAGTGAGAGCACAACACAGCACCTGAGCTGGCTCTGGATACGGTGGCTCTTGATGACCTAGGGCTCCTTCCTAGTCAAGTTCAAATCAGTTTACAGCTTAAAAATAAAGCTCATCCTTTTCATGAGACAGTTTAGAGCTTATCAAAAATCTGCATTAAGGCATTTAACAAATCATGCTGCATACAACCCCAGGTCAAGAAATCACAACTGTCAAACAGAACACTTTAGGATTACAAGAAACACAGTGCCTCTTAGGATGAACTAGATGCACAGTCTTTGTTAATTGATCAGAAAATATTTAGTAATTGTCTACCAAGTTTGAAGTAGAAAAGAAATAAAAAAAAGTTTTTTTCAAGAGCGAATATATGCTGTAAACAGTGCCATACACTTGTAATCCCAGCATCTTGGGAGGCTGAGGCAGGAGGATTCCAAGTTCAAAGACAGCATCAGTCACTTAGTGTCTTAGCAAGCCTCTGTCTCAAAATTTAGAAAATAAATTTAAAAAATGGATTGGGGATGTATCTTTGTGGCTAAGTAGCCCTGTGTTCAATCCCTGGTTAAAAATAATGTACAAGGCCTGGGTGCTGCAGGATTTTGTACAAATCTTAGTATTTGACCACTTTTAATCTTTGTTTATGGCTTAATAGAAACTGAGTGCTCCCCACTCCAGAAGCTAATCCATTCCTTATAAAGCAAAGGCTAATCCTTGCAGCAGAAATACTATCAGGTCAACTGAGAAAGCCCAGCCTGAGGCTTCTTCATTGGACAGCCAGGGTCTCCCTCACACCACCTCACTCATCATCTCCACACCGTCTTGACTGGCACTCCAGAAGGCAGCTCACAAAAGGGCTGCAGAGTTCTGATGGTGAGGTTACCAGGGAACCAGGCCTCTGACCTAATGACTCTAAATGACTTATTGATTAGGTCTGACATAATTTCTATGGACATGTGACGCTGTCACTCAAGTGCCACTTGCCCCTTGCTTAGCTTCCAGGAATCCAAGCATGTTCTCCAACTGCTCCTTCAGCTGCAAGCCAGGAGAAGATGAAGTCAGCAGAGGTGGGCTTGTGGTGGCAGGGAAAGAGAAGTGTGACAGAGGCTACTTCATTTAGAACACTGTTGGTGCACAAGGAGGGCAGGGGAAGCAGGAGTTAAGGTTACCAGGGAGGAGGAGAAGTTTCCAGAACAAGGAAACTTATCTTTCCTAGGGAGAAAATCTATTTAATTTCTGTTCTTTGATAGAGGAGATATTTAGAATATTACTTGCCAGGAACGAGTGTGTGTATGTGTGTAGCGTTCTGAAATGGGCCTCATGGAGTACTCGAGGAAATGAGCTCAGGATGCCAGAATTTTCTTTGGCCTTTGAAATTAAACAGTGCAGACCTGGCTTATGCACCTATGGAGCTGTATGATTTAATGTTTCCCAACTCTGTAAAACTCTCATAACCACATTGGTGTCTTAGTGCTGTTATCAGTTACCACAGTTCCTGGCCCAGAAACCAGTTCAGTTCACAGCTGCTCCTTCCTTCCCCTCGAAAGCTTCTTCTTCTGCATTGCTTTGCTTACAGTTCTGCCTTCTGGGGCCCTGGAGAGGCCAGGGTTACACCTATGGACTCAGCCCTCTGTAGACCCTAGGATGAAGGGACAGGAGCAGTATTTCATCAGCTTGACATCCACTCAGTGGTGGCACTGGTTCTCGCACTCCCTGAGCAGTAGCCGGCTTCATCTTCTTCCTTCTGACTGCCATACTATTGTCCCTCCCCCTCTTCTCTCTCCTTTCCTGCTCTGTTTTGATTCTTTACTCCACGGTTAATATTTTAACTAAACAGCTAAACAGGACTTTGTAAGCCTAAAGTGAGGTCCCTGAATCCCCATTTCTGTATTTCCCAAGCCTCTAATTCTTGATGCCTAGACATTCATGACGTTGCCGTCTCTGCTTCTTGCAATGAGCTACCTGAGTTCACTCCCATTTGTGGTCTGCTTTTACCTCCTGCTGCACTACAATTTGATCTATCCTTAATTTGAAAAGGAGACTTTTATATAGACTATTTGAGGAAAGGGATTGTCTACACCTTCCGAATATTATTATACAGGACAATTCATGCCAAGCACACATAGTCTAACTTTAAATGTCTTTACCTCTGCCCTGTCCCCCATCACATACATACTTCTCTGTTCTAAGACATGCTGTTTCCGCAGAGAAGTCTTTTTAAATTCTCTGTCCTCATTCCGTTTTCCATGCTGCTTCATTTCCAGCACTTTCCCCTCACATCTGGACCATCACAAAACCTACTCCCTGGGCTGCCTGCCGAAAATTATGCCTTATGATTTCCACTAGATTTATATTTCTCAAATCCAGAAATGGTCATATTATCCTTCTGACCATCTCTTGCAGAATTAGAAGTTACTATGAAGTGAAGTAAGAGTCTTGAGAGTGGATTTTGGCCAGGCTGCTGGTTCAGGCCCTGCCTTTCGCACACCACCTTGCTCCTTTCTCCTGAAATGCATCATAGAATCTCATTCTGTGTGTCTTCAGTGTGTCTGGAATACTTTTCTCCACCATCATGCTGAGAAAAAGCCTACTCATTCTCTGCAGATCTGGTTATTTCATGCCAATAGATTAGTGTCTCACTGGCTCTACATACCATGTAGACTGCAGTTTTGTAGTCCTTAACGGGAAGGACTGTGAGGGAGTATACTTTGTACTTCACACTCAAGGACTACTTGAATCTTGCCCTGCCTGAGTAGACCCTAGAAGCTATCCCCACTTCCATTAAAGTTCAAGCTTTAACACCCACCTATGCACTGATGTTTCAGACCTCCACACCTTTTCACACACTGGGCCACTTATGAGCTTCTCTGTGGTCATCTGGCAGTTCCACCTGATTCTTCAGCTCTCAGTAGGACTTGACTTTCCCTTGAGAAGCCACTCCACACCCACCCAAGTAGGTACCTGATATGCTGTTTTCCTATTCTGTATGTCTCTGTTACTTCCCTTACCTTCCTGTCAATCATTAAAAGAAAAACTAAAAGCATCCTCTCTCCTTCTAGTCTGTGAGTTCTTTAAGGGGTGTACCATATTTTATACGTGTGTTTGCTTCTAGAGGCTGGCATAGCACCTGGCAAATAATAGGGACTTAATAATATATTATTACATGAATAGAAAAAAGTATATTAGATGAAATCATCCTACTTATCTCAGATGGAGTTAAATCTTTCGATCAACTTTTTCATTGCTGTAATCAAAAGACCTCCCACGAATAATTTTACAGGAGGAAAAAGTTCACTTGGGGGCTCATGGTTTCACAGGTCTAGTCTACAGATGGCAGGCTCCATTCCTCAGGGCTTGAGTTGAGGCAGAATATCATGCTGGCAGAGTATGGTGGAGGAAGGTATCTAAGGGCATTGCAGTCAGGAAGCTGAGAGAGACTTCCCTGGCCAGATACAAAATATATACCTTAAAGGCAATCTGCCAATGACCTGCTTCCTCCAGCGATGCCCTGCTCATTTACCACTACAAGAGGATTAACCTACTCATTGGATCAAGGCTCTCATAATCCAATCATTTCACCTTTAACCCTTCTTGCATTATCTCACACACGAGTTTTTGGGGGATACCTCACATCCAAACCATAAAAGATCCATTTCCCAAGTTTCATAGCATCCAAGCACCAAGGACTTAGAGTGACCCTTTCTGGGTTCAAACTACTGATCTGAAACATAATAATAGATATGTTGGTAATCTGGTAATCTTAGGTGTCCTTATGTCTATATAATCTATATTATCATCATCAGTTTCCAAGCCTTAGGTCTTGCTACACCTGCTGGTGGTGAGGAACAAGTAGTGCTCATTGTCTTAAGAATTTGTGATTGATTCCAAATAGCTGGTCTTGCCAGGTCATGACAGCTTGAGGGCTATTGGCATTTACGTCCCCTTTTGTATGTGTGTCTGTTAATAGGTTACACATATATTATAAAAGAATTGAATAGCTGGTATAAAAATCAGATAACTGAGTCTAGGTACTTTTGAATTACGAAGAGTGCAGAGCATATCCGGAAGGCCTCTTGAACACCTAGCCTGATCTAACAGAAAGCAACTTGACTCTAAGGGCAATATTGACACTCTGCAGAGATGCACAGTGCAGAGGAACAGCAAGGGAATACGCGAGGCATGTACAGAAAATCACACTCTGAATTCCTGACACTCAAACTTACAACGAGCAGGAGGAGAAGGATTTCATTGTGTCCGATTTTGTTCAAGTAGTCACAAAACTGTGTCCATTGGTTTTGAAATGTGGGTAATAGCACTGCTTGAAACTGAGACCTTGGATGGAGATGCAAAATTTATTGGCGTAAAGCTTGGATGGTGCCTGTGACTCCAAGAGTCTGTTCAGATCTGCTCTGCGGCTCAGAAGCACTCTTGTCAGCCCTTAGGGATGAATTTGTACATCCTTAGTCAGGAGACCTATATCGTCTGCCAAAACAAGATTTCCTAGGTTTACTTCTAAATATAGCTTTAGTTTGGGTAATTTGCTATAATCAATTTTGAAGAACATTTAAACTCAATTTAATGTTTATTTTCTTTGCCAATTCTTAGAGCCTGCATATATGATGACTCTCATTCAAACGAGAAGATTATACACCTATTAAATATGTACATGCAAGTAAAATCACTGTACATCATACAAGCACAATTTTAACTCTGGAAGATGTATTTCTTTCACTGATGCATTTATTCATTTGCTGAGGGTGTTTTTTGGAGTATGCATGTATTAAATATAACATTTAGAGAGATTCACTTTGAAAATTCCTTAATTTCCTAACAAAATAGTGCAATTATGAAAATTTCACTAATCTTATATTTATCATTGCCAGTACATTTTATGCTCAGCTTTGAGATTTACAGTAGCTTTATGACGGCCATATTTATTTATGAAATTGTGAACCACTCGTGTGTTTACTGATGCAGGACTGTAATTATTTTATGTTTGCCAATAGTCTTATACATAGTAAATTTGACAAAGGTAACTTTCTGTGAAAAAATGGAAATACCAGTTGTAAATGACTTCTTTCTCAGTAGCTGTCTTTGGCAATGAGATGCCGGGATCTCAGATGTGGTGGAAGGAACCTCATTTAGAATAGGTGAGGTTTAGACTTGCTGCAAACAGGGGCCAAGAAGGGATCGTCAAAGTGGAAACCGGAAACAGTGGGGCTAGGCAGTCTCCAAACACGATGAGGAGGAGGCATGCTTACAGACACTAGAGTCACATCAGGGCATCAAAACAAGGGACAAAGAAAACAATTGTTCAGAGACACATGCTAGGAGAAAGAGGATAAAAGCGTAAAGTCAAGGCATTAAGATTGCCACCTAGAGAGAAGGCAGGATACAGTGATATTTATGGCTGGGTGGTGGTGCTTTGTATATTTTTGTTTTTTTAAAAAAAGGTATTAAAATTCAAATTGCCAACAATTATTTTAAGTTAGGATTTATATCCAAAAATGCAAATTTCTGGCTGCTCTTTGAAAATCACATGTCCTTAAATAGACCATGTGAGCAGTTGCTGGACCTAAGCAATCAATACTTCTTAGGGTGATCATGGATTCAGGTTTGATGGGGACATGTTCCTACACCAGTTCATCTAGCATGGTTATTAACTGCACTCTTTTATATTTCAAAGGGTTATTGCTAGAAGGATGAATTTGTTACGGTCCTGTAAGG
Source organism: Aplodontia rufa (assembly GCA_004027875.1). NCBI lineage: Eukaryota > Metazoa > Chordata > Mammalia > Rodentia > Aplodontiidae > Aplodontia > Aplodontia rufa. The sequence continues at coordinate 7,621 of PVKS010026665.1, forward strand.
TGACGAATACCCTACCCTGTGGTGCATAGTGTTTAAATTTGAGAAACTAGCATTTAATGCTGTGTTTCTAGCAGTGTTTGAGTTCACCACTTCTCTTCACAGCCAATAATGAGGTGTCATCAATTGAAAGATACAACCGTTCTAATGACTGAAAAATGATAGGTAAAAAGGAAAGGTTGAGCTTTAGGATCAAAAGTGTAGGACAGGGGCTGGAGCGGTGGCTCAGCGGTTGTGGTGCTTGCCTGGCATGCATGAGGATGTGAGTTCAAACCCCAGCACCACGTACACAGCAAAGTGTCAGAACAATGAAAGCCACGTGAAAAACTAAATAAAATTGATTCTCTCTCTCTCTCTCTCTCTCACTGTCCCTCTCTCTTAAAAAAGAACAACAGAAAAAGTGCATGGCAGGCCACAGGCCTCAGTACGAAAAATGAGGGATATGCCACAAAGAAGGACCTCAGGAGAGTAGCTCTTAATTTTACTATTTTTTGGTTCCCAAAGGAGAGACAAAGGAAAGTGGGAATCATAGACCACCACTGGCTGGCATATCTTTGTTTTGCTCATGCAGCCTTTTGTTCTTAATTATTTTAATGAGAATAGTCTACATTATAAAATGATTTCTAGCTGATTTTCATAAAGTGGAAGATCTGGCCAATGTGGACTCATATGATCAAAATGCCAGCTGAGGACAGGGCTGGCCAGTCCCATCCAGCTTCCCAAGGGCACACCTTCTCCCTACTGCCATAGTGTACGTGCAATGATTCATTCACTTACTGTACCTACCTGGCTACAAGAATTCCAGGTTTTCTCAGAGGAGAGGCCTGCAGCAATCCCTGTGCAGCATCCAAGTATAGACACAACCTGATAGAGATGGAGGGGTGGGGTTGCAGGTAAAACAGGTGCTTTTGAGGCCTACTGATCCCTCATACCAGCTTGTGCTTTATACTGTTTTATAAAAAAAAAAGTACTTTGAATTGACAGATCATAATTGTGACTAATTATGGGGTGCAATGTGATGATTTGATCTATGTCTCCATTAGACAAAGATCCAATCAAGCTGATTACCATATGTGCCACCTCCCTACATGTGATATTATAGGTGATACATTAGCCATAAGCGGGAGTAACAGTCATAAAATTATTTTAAAATAGGTATGGCTTTCCTGCATTTAATGTGATGATGTGCTATGAGATGAAATTACCACTTTTCTGTCTTGAAGCAATGTTGAGATAAATTCTATATTGATCGTACTATATAGATAAGGAATTCAGAGTTTTTTTAATTAAGAAATTTAGTTATTGTACAATCAAAAATGCATCCAATGAAGCAATATGATATGTATATATACTTAAAATTAGATTTACCCCCTAGAAAACACCCTGTTCTCCCACCCTTACCCCTCCCCTTGCCCCCTCCTACCTCGTTCCCAATACATCTCTATGAATGCCCTGGGTTATGGCTTACTACGCCTTTAGTAGGTCTAATACATGACAGTTGACCAACTTTCACGCTGGCTAGGATCTAGCTCCAGCCTCCAGAGATGAATGAAGACATTCCACCCTTAGTTCTCTGGGTTACGCTAACTTCAGTCAGTACAATTTCTTCCATCACCATCCATTTACCTTCAAAGACTGCAATATCATTGTTTCTAATTGCTGAGAAGAACTCCATGATATATATGTACCACAGTTCTTGGATCCACTCATCCAGTGAGGGGCATCTGGGTTGATTCCAGAATTCAGGTTTAAAGACACAGTCAACTCTAAAACCCAAGTGCTCACTGTGCTTAGAGGTTCTAGCTCATGTACAACACTGGAGTGAGCAACAGCGTGTGGAATCTCTTCCTGATGGCATTTTTTTCCCTTAAGTTAGGTACAATGTTTTCTCCAATGCTCTGAGCAGTTTGAGTGTGCTGCAGCTCTATCTGGTAGTACTCATGGCCACAAGGAAGCTACACCATAGGGTTGCCTGCATTTTAGCACCTAAAACACTCCGGACTCTGCCTGCCCATTGTTCTTTCTCTTGCAGAAGCCAATGGCAGTGAATTGAAATTCACAATTGCTCATGACAGACTGCTCTCAAACTTCAAATGATTCCCCTCGGTGCAGTTTGTCATCAAACCACCCTCAGCTGGGGTCTCACTATCATTTCCTTTAACTTAGCATCACTCCCTGTATTAATATGTAGTCCACATTAAGCTCTGTGCTTTCCTATGCACCTCATGTTCACTTTTACAAAATTAATAACGTTGTTACCTGCACTCCGGGTTATCAGACAAGTAGACCGTGATTGCGTATGTGCCCTGCAAGTAAATGTGATAGCATTTCCTCCCCACTGCCCTGCCACTTCATGAAAATAAATGGCCCACAGCTTCTAGGATGCAGAAGAATTGGAGCATAATATTTGTTTTTCTTCAGTTGATGATAATTTTCTTCTGGATTTATGCAATTTGAGGAAAATTATTCCAAAGAGTGGGAGCATCTCAGCAAGGTTAGAGATAATCCTATATTTTTTGCTCAGGGAAACTATTAAATATCTATCACATAGGATTTTCTTCCATATTAGAATTTGGATAGTGTCCTAAATCTGCTTCCCCACTGCTCTGTTCAGCATGAAGTTCAAGTTTGTTGGACCCTGACTGAGATTCCAGGTAGGCACTGTGGTCTTAGCTGATCAGTGGAGTTCCACACCCCTTGTTCAAACTGTGGTTCATTTTCTAGTTCCTCTTCTCAGAGTGAAGTACAGACATTATAGTCAATTTGGGGAATGAAATAAGTCTTTATTTTTTTACTGCATGGTGTGGTTTAAGAATACGATATGTGCTATTGGTGTATTCACCGCTGATGGTACTGGCGTGCATTTGACATTGAAGAGTTTGATGATGCTGCAATATATCCAATTTAGGTTCTTTTATTTTTTGGAAACAACTTTGAAATAATGAGAACTTTTTTGCAAGACAGCTTAGGAGAACTTAGCATAGGCGGACTTAATGATGTAACCTAGCATGCACATGGTTATCCTTTTGTGAAAAGTGACTTCTGACGTATTTTCCATAATCTTTCCTGCATTGAAATAAATACTAAACCAGTAAACCTCAACAAAAGAAGGTCACAAAGGTCACAAAAGACACAAAGGTCAGGTGTGGTGGTGCATGCCTGTAATCTCTGTGGCTCACAAGTTCAACAAAGTTTATTTGGCAATTCAGTGAGACCCTATCTTAAAATTAAAGAAAAGGTTTGGGATGTAACTTAGTGCTAAAGAACCTCTGGGTTTAATCCCCTGCATGTTAAAAAAATGATAAAGAAAAACTGATCTATGTTTCTGATAACAAAAAACATTGTAGTTGTCCAGTTATGAAGAGGCACAAAGCTATCCATGTTTGCCTGTGTTTCACCTGCTTTATCGTGTGTAAAACTCTGGCAGGGTTTTCCATTTATGCATAGATTCTATAGGTGAAAATTAGGGAATTAGGTCATTTAAGTGTCACACAGACACATGTTCTATTCCATAGGTAAATCTTCACCTTACTCAAAGAAAGAATGAAGATTAATATTGTAGAGATGTCCCTCTCCTTAAAAGTCAGAAACATTTGAACATATTTTTAGCCTATAGATATATTTTAAAGAATTATTCAGGAATTATTATGAGAACCTATTAAAATAATTTTTCTTAGTACATTCATCATAATTCCATATTCGATTTGAAGTATATGTACATAAAAGATACATATAATTGACATTAGTATGTGTATATGTACTTATAGATGCATGTACATTTAAAAACATCCATACACACACACATACACACACACACAATTGTTTATAAAGCAAGAGAGTCATGCACATTCTTGAACCTAAGGAAATGTGTAAGAATGGATACCCCTCAAGCTCCTGGAACAGGTACAATCACAGAGCTAGGAATCTTTCATCTTTTTGCAGGAATTTTGCCACCATATTTGAATGACCTCTTTGTAAACATCCTCCAAGACAAATTAACAATGTCAGGTGAGATTTGAGGACTCTTACCAGTGTCACATGAGAGAAGGTAACAGTACCTCTCCCCTTATTTATGGTACAGACATAAAAAAAAGACCTTGACCTTAAATCAGTCCATTCTAGTACATGAAGAGGAGCAAATTTAGCCTCACAAATAATCAGATTATTAAATTTTCTTTTGCCGCTACATCACAGGAAACAAATTTGTTTCCATTTCAAACTGAAATATTGCAAAAGTAAAATTCCTTCTCACATACATATAGCAACTGCACATGGTATTTCTATTGCAATTACTATACACATTCTCTTTCCAACAAAATTTTGAAAGCAAATGGACCCAGACAATTTTCAGAAGCTTGCATCTAACTCATATCTGTGTCTCACTTTTAAGGGACCCAAGACTTGAAGACATCTGCCTTGCATTTGTGATGATCTTGAATTACAACTGAGTTGAAATAGTATTTTTCTAGCCATCTTGTAACATATTCTGAAGGGGAAAGATGGAATAGGTCATTATTCAGACCAATTTATTCCTAGATGTTGGATCAAAAGAATTACCACTGAGCGATCACTCATTCTGGGCCAAGATGGGCAGCACTTGGAATACAGGATGACAAGAAGGTCTGAAGTGACATTTGTGCCCTGCCAATACCACCATCATCACACCGTGCTCCTTTCTCATTTTCTTATAGCAGTCATGGAGACTGAGCACGGAGAATAAATGACTTGAAGGAAATGAAAAAATATGTTGTCACAGTACCAAAGCAGGAACAGGATGCTTAAGACAAATATTAATGTATTCATCTTGTTGGTGCGATGAAAAGGAAGCTGATTCCAGAGATCTGGGATATCTTTAGGAGATTAAAGCAAGATAAGGCCAAAGTGGCTGAGAAATACACTATGAAAAAGGCAGATAATTTTGTAAAAGACAAGGCTGTATCCAAGCTAACCTCCAGGCCCCACTGTACTTGAAGAACAACTTTTGGATACAGGATCAGCTAGAAATACAGGTTCAAATCCCAACAGGGTTGAGGCAGCACTCTCTTCCTGCCAAGTTAGATAAAGTGAGTTTGGCATGGTATATGGGCCTTTTGGGAAAGACCTTAAAACCCCATCTGTTCTATTTATTTTAAAGATCCCACTGCAGTTTTTAAAAGAGTAGGCATTTATTCTGAAGCAAATTTGAGGCATCATGTGAGAGCTCCGGGCTGATAGCCATGACCCTAGGGACACTCCCGTTATAACAAAGACCGATACTATTCAGCACCACTGCCATGATCACCCCCAGTGCCTTAGCTTGCTTGGCAATTAGAAAATCATCAAAAGTTAAGTGGATGGGCAGAGAAGAGAATAGGCCCCCTGAGATATAAAAAGTTCTGATCAAAAATAAAAAGCAAACCTAAGATTATTCGTAGAGTTTGTGTGTTTCCTTTTGTTCTACTGGTAAAGCTCAACCTGTTAACCAGACTTCAATTAAGGGGGAGAAAGGGGACTTTAAAAGACTAAATGTGAGTGTTTCCTGTGTGAACTATCAACTTCTCATTTGTTCTGCAGAGGTATATGGTGGTGAATATGTGTTTTTAACCCAAACGGAGCTTCGAGGTGCAATGGCACTTATAGGACATGCTAATAATGGCTATGGCTTTTCATGACATCTCTTTGGTACGCTTCAGCATGACCTTGTCAAAGTTAAAAGCTCATAAAATTCCTATTTACTTTTTATGGCATTACAATTCTGCATAACAGTGCTTAAAACAAAAACACAGTATAATTATATTGTCAATCAAGCAGCTAAGAAAGGCATTTTCCACCAGCCTCATACCTAGCAAACTGTAAATAATTTATAAAACCAGAAGTCATGACTAAGTGGCAGTGTTTGGGGGCTAGTTAAGCACTTGTCATAGTGCTGGGGTTTAAGAGTGCTGGGCAAAAATCAGTAATTGTTTACATTTATCCCAAGTGTTAAAAAAAATAGTCATTTGTGCTTGTCGTTTTTGCATTGGGTCCTAATAAAAATATCAAATTGTCAATAGAAATTTGAACAGGTGTACGGTGAGAGGAATAATGATGTTTTATTCATATGCATTTCCAGCCCATTTAACTTCATCCAACAAACAACAAAAAATATTTTCTTCATTACCTCCAATTAATGTAAATGTCAAATGTGTTGAATATATTATCACACTGATAATTTGTTGTGTTGATTGATTTGTAGAATGTTTTGGATTAAAGTAACAATTTTTCTTACTTGACTCACAATTGCATGTTGTTAACCGTCATCTCTGGATTATGTAAATAACAAATTTGTTTCCATTAGATCTAATTCTGGTAAACAAGATTTTCAAAGTGTCAGCGATTTCTGAGATTTTCAGGTCCTTCAGTATTATTAGTCCTTTTTTTAATTGTTAGCTAGTATTTATCAGCTCAGGAAAAATACACATCTTATTCATGCTAATGACCAGATAGATACCCCTTGTAAGACTCTGAAATTTAAAAAATCATTGGCAGAATAAAGTCCAAATAATTAAATTCCAGTTTCCGTATTCCTCTTCTGTGTTTAGAGTGCGTTTAAAGTCTCTGACAACACACTAAATAATTAATATGTATGTTGTGAACCTACCCTGTAGTTGGTTTTATGTTATTTAACTTTTCTGTCCATTACTTAATCCTCTTAATATGTTAAAATATTTGTGATTTATTTTCAAAGGTAAGATTAATACTACTACATTTAATAGATTTTAGTATGACAATGGAGAAATAGTTTTAAGTTAGATATCAATATTTTTTATGTCCACATTTAAAGTTAAAGGTAAGTGGAATGTGGGCAATTTTTTTTCATGATTCAGGAGACAAATCTAGTGTGTGTGGTTTTTAATATCCTTCCATTATCTGATTATTTCAATTAAACTATCTTTGTCTAAAGAGAGAAAAAGAGGACTTGAGGGTCTCTGAATATATATGAGCAGAGCAGTAATTCTTTATTCTATCAGGTTATGATCACCCTGAGAAGGTGTTTGGCCTTCTTATATTTTGATTCTCTGTTCTTTGAAATGGGGATATTATTGCTTATGCAGAATTCATGAAAATACTAAACACTAGTCAACATTTAGCCGATGATATTATCCGTGGCACATGGCCAGCAATGTACTTTTATTGTTCTTTGATCCCTTCTACATTTTATTTTTAATGTGTATGTATCACCTAAATGATACCCTATTGTATAAAAATGTGAGTTTTTTAAAAAATGCCTTCTCAGGCTGGAGATGTACCTTAGTGGAAGAACATTATGATGTCCTGAGTTTGATCTCTATCCCTGAAAAAAAAAATAAGCACTCTGATACGTGCAGCTGATACGGATTGCAAATAACCTCCCTAATGCGTAGCCAACATAGGACTAATCGTTACTCAAGAGTCTAGCTTAAAAAAAAAAAAAAGCGTCCAGCTTAACTTCTAATCTTAGCTCTTACATGATTGTAAGCTCACTGGATGCCTGCTTTTCCTCCACCTTCCCTCATGGTCCAGATGCAAGTTCCCAGGAGCCAGCATAGACTTCTGGGGTGGCACAGGATCATGCATGGTGATAGTAAGGTCACCAGTGCTGTGGGCATGGACTTCCTATTCCGAGGACTGCCACATTTGTTTCCCTGCCTCGCTCTCCACATCAGTGGTGCATTGCCAAGGGTCCTTCTAAATCAGGTCCTTCTGAGTCTCGTTAATGCGGGTCTCTTCATCACACCACAGCCTGGAAGGCAGAGTGGCACACTCTCCCAGTATCTCAGCACCATCTGTCAATTGCCCTGGTTCTCTACCTAGGAAGCAAAACATAGCCCCCCTCCGATTTCAGGTCTCACACGCTCTCTCTCCACCTGTTGCTCAGTGCACAGATGAAGGCACAAGCATCCTGGGTTAGTCAGTTGTATCCTGTAGTAAAAAATACCTGACCTGGGCTGGAATGGTGGCTCAGCAGTTAAAGTGCTTGCTTGGCATGTGCAACCCGGATTCCAACCCTAGCACCATGTGTAGAACTAAGTGTCAGAGATATGAAGTCCGGATGAAAACATAAATAAAATTAATCTCCCCCCTTAAAAACACCTAAAATAATCAGCTCTTAAAGATAAAAGATTTAGTTTTTCTCACAGTTTTGGAAGTCACAGTCCATGAACAGGCAGGCCCTGTGCCTGGTGTGGGTGACAGATGGCAATGGTGGAGAGTTCCTGGCAGAGCAAAACCACTCATCTCAGCAGCCTGGGAGCAAAAGAATGAAGATGGACTTGAGATCCCACCATCCCCTCCACAGGCCCGCCACCCAGTGACCTGAAAGCCTCACACTGGACTCCAGCTGTGAAGGTCCCACCACTCTCCAGTAGTGCCTTGCTGAGGAGCAGGCCTTAACACAGGGCCTTGGGGGATGATTGTCCAAACCACAGTGCATCCGTTTCCCTGGGATGTACATCCACTCGCTCTTCATGTCCTCCCCCTTTGCCCTCTAACTCCCAGGTACTTAGCCACTGCTTCACATAAGGCAGTGTGTCACAGAAGGTAGTGCCTGGTCCTTGTTCCCCATTTCATCTCAGTCTCAAAGGCCTAGGATTCTGAGTGCCAAGGGCCAGGAATTTCAACTCAGCTGTTTCCCACTTCCCCAGGTATCCTTGTGTCTCTTGAAGCAATGCTATAAAACACCTAGCTGATGGAAAGGGGCTATGGCCTCACAGTGTGAAGAAAGGCGAAGGAGGATACACATATGGTAGTGTGCAGTGGAAAGCTTTGGAAATACTCCAACTCCAGAAACAGAGGGGGAGTTGAAAGATGGCACAGTCCTGCCATTCACAAGGGGTTAATCATTCAGCCATCCCTTCCCCATCTCTCCCTACCTCAGCCTGAGAACCATGGGGGTAGTAAGACTGGGGTGAAGAAGTGACCCCATTGTGGAGTGAGCAACAAAGAGACCCAAAGCGTAAGGAACTGGAAACAGCTGAGGAAAAGAAGAATTGAAGACTGAAAGAGGACTTTCTTAGAAGCAGATTGGAAAAGAACTCTCTCACCTGGACCTCCTGGAGATGTGACTGACATTGCACATCAGAGAGTCACAGGGCAGGTGTGGCAACATCTGCCATTTATTTTTCATAAATACCACACAGTTTGAAGAATGGGTTCTAAAAGCATAAGAAACTTTCTAGGGTCTATTAAAAAGTAAGCATATTTGGAAGCATTTAAGTGGCACTAGCCGCCTCCTTAATATTGACCTTTATATCCTAAGCCATATTCATTGTGTCCCTTATCTCAAAAATGTGTAGTACTCATGAGGCTTAAGTTTAAGAAAAGGGCCATAAAAATGACAAAGTCCCATAGGTGTGCTAGCAGGAATCCTCACATTGTAAGCAGTTGAGTTACTAAAATGAGTGGGAGCTATCATCACAGGGCAGCGGCATCAGAATTTCTGTCTCAATGCCTTTTGTCATTGCTATAACTGTACAAGTCTGGTCAAATTTTGTGTGTCACTGACTTAGTCAATCAGGAGAGCATTCTTAACACTTAGAACCCTCATGAACAGCATTCTCTGGCAATAGTACTCTCAGGCATTCCAGAAATAAGGACCAAAGCCCTCAAACTAGTAACCGTATGTGTAATATAAAAGCATCAAATATTGAGGTGTGTGACTGCCTGTATCCTGAAATAAGGAATAAATTAAATAATTGATATGTATGTTAAAAACAGCAACAATGAATAAACCTCTGCACACACATGCATGGTGCGCATGTACACACTCAATTGCACACAATAAACATGTAGTTCATATGCTGTTCTTGAAATAGCATCTTAATAGTACTTAATATTTTTTCCTGCACTGAAATCCATTATCTTGCTCATTAATCCAAGCAGGCATATGGATGCATCCAAGAAAGTAGATGTGTTGCCATATATCATGTGTGTCTTCTCCATTCAGAAAATATTTTTTGTGTACAAAAGATTGCTTACTATAATGAATCTTAAAACAATCACAGACCCTGGAAAAAAGAGAAATTTCTTATTGCCCTGAACTGCAAATAGCATGAATAATTGGTATAGGTTAAAAATAAAAACCAAAACCAATTTTGTCACTGAAAAAATAAAAGGAATAAAGGTTGTCCCATAAATAAATGAGTAAAAATGTCTCCTAATCAGTGACTGGGTTTGGGGAGAAACCAGAGACTAAAGTGGACACGGAGTCTAAGTTTTCTGTGACAGACAATCAAATGGAATATGCAAATGTGGAGGCAGTGCTATCAGAGAGACAGTCTGCAGTTGAGACTTTGCATTATATAGTATTAAAGTTGAAGGGCAGTTTAAAGATACGCTGTGGAAATAAATATTATGTTCAATGCTTTAAGCCAGCACTTCAATAGGCTCTTGAAGCCCACGTTAAGATTGGCGGACCCCGGAGGTTCCTCACTGGAGGACCCTTCTGCTAACTTGACAAATATTTTAGAGCAGAACAGAAACTTCCTTTGTTTCACCCTTTACCTCCAGATTAATAGTCGAATATATTTGGGGTGAACCAAAAGGTCTTTAGAAGCTAGTACTCTACCACAGTTTATTCATTAGGCTTCAGTGTAAACAATATATTTATCATAAATTTTATAGTGTTCAAAATTTCCACTGAAGAAAATCAGATTTATTAGGAAGTTGTTGAGTAGGACAACTAAAATAAGATAGAAATATGATGATAATGGCCAAGCTATCTCTCTGCAAATTACGTTTGCTCATGGAAAGAGTTGGGAATTATTTTTCTTAACTTGCATACTATGTTAAATATTTTAAGAAAATCAATGGTATGTAAGTGAGAAGTCAATGATGTACTAAAGAGATTCTGTAGTTTTTTGATAATGTAGTACTTTGCTTAATAAAGGTGGTAATGTTTAATTGAATATTGATTAGGGCAGGAGCGGGGGCTCAGTGGTTTTGGAGCTTGCCTGGCATGCACAAAGACGAAGGTTCAAACCCCAGTAGCAAGTACACAATAAAGTATTAGAGCAATGAAAGCCACATGAAAAACTAAATAAAACTGATTCTCTTTTTCTCTTTCTTTCACTGTTCCTTTCTCTTAAAAAAATTGAATATTGATCCTCAAAATTTTTACATTGTTCAATTATTAAATTAGCCACATACTCTGTGCTTAGCACTCTGATAGATTTGTAGTTGGATCCACATGAAAATATACAAGAACATTACTTACTTTTTTATTTAGTTCCAATAGGATTTAAAAGGCAAGTAGTCAATGTATAGGAAGAAAAACATCAATATGTACATAAACACAATCATTGATTGGATTGGATTGCAATATTTCTCAATATTTTCACATATTGAGAAAATAACTTTGAAAAGTGAAGATTCCTTTGGCCAAAATGCAAACATAAAAATATTCAGGAAGATTTTTCTTGAAGAAAACAAAATAATTGAATCTTCAAAGAGGTAGAGGAACACTTTAATAAAAGGAGACCAACACAGGCCTGAGTTTTAGTTAAAAATCTTACTTGTGGGCCATGGGTGTGGCTCAGGGGTATGGTCCTTGCTTCTCATCAGTGAGGCCCAGACCCACAAAAGAAATAATATTTTGCAGTAAATAGGATCAGGAAACCTTCATTTCTACTTAGGCTGTCACAATGATTCTATACATTGTGTTGCCATGGGAAGAGGGGAGGCCAATAGAAAATAGCAAATAGCTACAGTTTCACATATGTGAGAAAAGAATGACCAAAAATAGGAGAAAAGTAAAATGTTTTCTCATTGAGCAATCAACAAGATTCTGTATTGATGTATTATAAAATGACAATGTAACTTCAGAAAATAATAAGGCTTCCAGTACAATGGAGAGAAAGTATTTGACGAAAACAGTACCAAGCAAGACTTAGGAGAAACCTCTCTAAGAACCTACTAAAGGTGTAGCTTGCTGCCAGTGAAGTCCTTTCTAGGCAACAGGAATATGTGTCAGCACTCTTACTTTTTTATAATATTTTGCATCTAAACTACGTTGTAATAATACAAAGTTAGTAAATGTTCAGGGATTCTTCTGATCCTGATGCAGAACACAGTGTGTCTCATTTAGTCCAATTGAAGTGGGAAGAAAATTTGATTTGCAAGTATCTAGAGGCTTTGAACGAAAAAAGGGAATAGAAACTATGGGACTGGTGTGATTTTTTTTTTTCTTCAGCTTGGGTCCAAAGAACAAAATATGAACCACATTAAAGACAGTCAAGGACCCATGGCACAGTGGTAATGAAGAAACACAGGGTAAAGGTAATTCCACTCCAGTCTCATTACAATGACCTGAACCCAGAACGGTAGAGAACACATATTGCTCCTTATAGCTGGGCATACAGAGTTCTCTGCTACTGTGGTGTTTGTAAAACATGTCTGCTATTGCCTGCATGTGAGAAGTCACAGCAGCATGCTGGAGGAAAAGAGATGGCAGTCTGAGATGAGAAATATAAAAAGGCACAGTGTCCAGTAGGTGCCTTGTGGGAATAGATATTTATGTGGCCGTAGGAAATACATGTTTAGGACTCTCAGAAGTACCCAGGTAAGCACAAAGAAAGAGAACTTTGCAGGGACAGTAAGTTCCATTATGCAGTTGAGGGCAAAGACCAAGTGAGATGCCATTTACTCATTATTTAACAACTAATTATGAATACATATATTCAGTCAGTGTTTTAGGAGACAGCAAATGCAATAACCAGGAAAGATGGCATTGATTGTCAACATACTGAGGCTACGAACAAATGGTAAGCAATCAGCGTACTCATTGCCCAGATAAGAAGCTAAGAGACCTGAAATTCCAGATAAGAATTACTAGTGCCATAGATTCCCAAGGGAAATAACACTCACACTGGCATCTAAAATCTGAATGGAAGGGAGGTAAAGCTGGGAAGAGGAGTTGCATTTCAGGGGACCAGGTGATATAGAGTCTCAAGGGTAGAGCTGATGCGCCCAAGGAATTGAAAGATGGGTGAAATGGCTGGAGTTTGTGGGATCAGTACGGGAAACCATGACTTTGGAGAAGAGAGCAGAACACAGATTGTGAAGGACTTTGATTTTCTTGAAAGCAGCGGACAGTGATTGAAGGGCTTCTCTTTCGTTAGAGTCACGCTTTAGAGACATCACTGTGATCATCATGTGGAAGACAGATTTAAGGGATGCAGGCACTGGCGTGGCTGGGAGGCTGTTTCCTTATTATCCTGGAGCTAGATGGGAATACTCAACTAGCATGACAATAGAGAAATGAAGACAAGGGAATTCATTTGAGTAACACTTAAGGACTCATTTAGAAATGACAGGTGCTTGATTGAATTTTACAATTCAGAAGAGGTCAAAAACTGAACCCATATTATTGACTTACAGGAAATGTAAGTCAATATTATGTCCCTGGGACTCAGCCCCTGGGTTGGGGGAGACAGATGAAGTTTGATTCAGAACTGCATATTCCAGTACTTGCCTAGCTTTTCTTAACGGTGTTCATAATTCCTCGTCAGTTTTATTTTTATCAATGCTTTCTTATCTCTCTTACATCTGCATATTGGAGTACCCCATAGCAAAGTCCCAGGACCACTATTTTTGTTTCTGTCTATATTTTTCCCCTTATAACCCATTTTTTTTCCTCACAGCTTCAACTATCTTGTATAGAGTTTTACATCTCAGATAAGTATCTGAGTTGCCATGTTCCACCCTCATCTGCCTCTATTAATCCCGTGAAGACACTTTCCCTATATTACAGGTCTAGTCTGGTCTCTACACTTCTTCCTTTCCCTCTGGTCACCAGGGTGATCTCAGCATTGATTTGAAACATCAGGTGATCTCCAGTTTTGCAGTATGGTGATGGATGAACCAGGATGGTAGAAAGCAGATACTGAGATGTGGTTAGATTATGCATATAGTTAGAAATTGTTTTTCACATTTCTGCTTCAAAGCATTTCTTGGCATAGTGGTTTTGATTCAATGCTTTCCATCGAAATACTTGTGGAAGGGTCTCTCCATCTAAAGCTTCATCTTACTCCAAAATGTTAGATCTCCTTTACCTAATTTATTTCATCCTCTTACAATGTTTTCACTCTAACGTTTTGACTATGCTGTGCTGGTTGTACTCCTGCTAGAGTGTAATCTTGATGATATGTTTTTTGTGTTGGGTTTTTATTTTCTCCTTTATTCCCTATCCTTCCCTGTGTTTATCATAATGCCTGGTATATAGCATAGCAAGCGTTCAGTATGTTTTGTGGAATGACTGGTTCGATTCCTTTGTTCTAAATATTTGAGTGGAGGAATAGCATCTAGGAATAGTACACACGCTTTCACTGCGAGGAGCTCAGTTCCCAAGTCTTGCTGGACCATTTTGATAAATGTACTAAGACATTGTAATACCAAGATATTCTAGAGTGGTTCAAAGAAAACTAGCAATCCGTAGAAACATTTGCCATGCTCAAAGGAATCAGAAATAAAAATAGAGCCAGAATTAAGAAGGACCTTTCTAGATAATTGAAATACTTTCCCCCACAGATGGATTTATATTTCTTTAGAAATTAAGTATGAAACTTTTGTCATAAAGCAAAATAGCTGATAAGAGAAATATTTTCCAAATTTATGAAATGATGCTAGTGTTTCACATTCCCTAGTCTCCATTTCTTTCTCTAGCAATTCAGCAGAGTCATGATAAAAGTACTACCCCTGACCTATGGTATAGAGATTTGTTGTATTCATAGGACTTTGTTTAATGAAGCAGGGATTTTACTACTTACAAATGTTAAGAACTCAGAGTTAGTCCAGAGAAAATAAAACCATTGATGTGAAACTTCATTGACAATCATGTCAAGGAAATACTGAGAATTTGGCATTGACTTCCTTTCTCCACTGTTTCCTTTGGTTTTAAAGAAAAAAAAAGGTATATAGAAAGAGCAGACTCTATAGAACATGTTTTAATTTCTCGTTTTAAATTAATAAAACATGGTCATGAGGAAATATTTAATTGGAAATAAGTATATCGGACTCATGGTGAAAACATATTTGAGCCCTGCTTGGGCGGTTTCCATTTTCATGTAGTGCACATATAATGAGTCTCAGTTGTTTTTTGTCATACCCTATCATTTTCCAGAGGTTCATAAATTATACAATACTCTGCTTAATCTTCTACACCTTCTCTTGCCTCTCTCTTCTCTGTTTACACATTCTGAGTATATGTCAGCCAATATCAGCATTTTGATTATAAACAGAATGAAACTTCTTCCAAAGCCTGTTAGCATATAGAGCAATGTATTTTGTAATATTTTCTCTTGGGTTATTTATTTATTTATTTGCTCTTCACAAATCCATAAGCGGTAGAACATTTCTTTTTGCGATTGCATGAACTTGGCATTTTTAACTAGCAGGGGATTAGCTTTCTGTGTGTTCATAAAGCATTAAAGCTTTGCTGAACAAAACAGCTCCTTCTGACCTCTGCTAGAAAAATGGAATGTATCTTTAAGCATGCTCTTTTTATTAATGGATTTTCACGTTTGTAATTCTTTCCCCACATCTCTTCCCTGTGGCTCATGCTGGTGGCCCTGCTTGTATGACAGTGTCTAGAAAAATCATTATTTCTGTACTATCCATTTTAATGAAATTTGGGGTCAGAATTCAATTAGACCATGCTTGGTTAATTAGTAACTAGTTAGTTTTATTAGTTCATACAATGCAATGTCACTGGGGCTTGGCCAACTTAGAAGTAAAATACAACAAGAATACGTATTTCACATTTTCCCCTACAGACAAAGAAGTATTAAGATTGTCATTTCCTGTATGTAAAGCATTTGATAAGGAGGCAACTTTATAGTTTCCAATATTGTGAATTAAATGAAAAATTAGGATAGATGCTTAGACTAGTGAAGAGATAAAGTACTGAGCATGGATGACTCTCAAAAACATCACGCTGTGGGACGGAAGTCAGACATGAGTAGCCATGTCACATGTGTCAGTTTACAAGAAATGGCCCGAAAAGGCAAATTAATGGAACTTAAAGTAGACCAGTGGTGGCTGGGCTGGGCGGGAATGGAGACTAAGTGAAACAGGCTTAAGAGTTTTACTGGGGTGTTGAAAATCTTCTAAAAGTAGGTCACAGTGGACTTATCACTAAAAAATTCTTCTAATTATACATTGAAATGCATAAATGTATACTTTGTAAAGTAAGGTTTAATGAAGTATGAAGTAGAGATGTTGAGCTCTGTGTATTGTCACATAACACACACTACTTCTATAGATTTCAACTCTTTTTTTCATGACAATCACATCCTGAAATCCAAACCACCAGACAGTAAAATATATGGAACCTAATAGCAAGAGGTGGACATTTTATCGACCCCCAAGGAAGCCAGAAATAAACACACAAAGGAATGTCTACAGTAGTTCACCACCACTTGGTTTTAGAAACCTGTTATACTGCTGCCTGAAAGCGTAAATGTTAGCCTAGTTCATTCCATGCCAGCAAACGTAAGAAATAATCCCATTGATATATTTCCATATTATTTCTCTAAAACCTGACTTGAATGAGTGTGCAGTTGCTTCTAGAAAGCACATCAATGGCTTATCTCTTCCAAAGTAGCAAATGAATAAATATGTACAATTTGTACATTCAAATAAATAATACCGGTAAAAATTTCTTCTCTGGTTTTGCATATTTTAGTGGAATTTGATGATTTTGTAAATCTGAACTAGTTGGGGAAATTGCACTCAAGATTTTGGACAGTTACATAAATAGTTGAAGGACTTTGTTTTTAGTCATTCTGAAAATATGTTTCAGCATTTAGTATGTATAATTATCTTTTTACACAATGATCTTGGTTATATCAGTACATATTTGGAGCTATTTTTTCCTGTGTTCATTTTTCAGTATGGGTTTTGTTTATGGGTTTATGTGCTGTTTATTTGTGTTTATGTAAAGATTTGAATATTAATGTGCATCAACGGACTTGCTTTGAATATTTTGAAATCTATTTTTTATTATTGATGATTTGATGATAATTCTTCATTGCACTACTAGCCATGAATAATGGAAGCTAATCTGTGACCAAGGAATTTATACAGGTAACACTGACCTCTGAGATTCTAATGAATAACTCACAGAGATTTTCATATCCAAATTGAAGTTTTCAGTATCAGTGGATGCTGTGCCTATTTTTGTAGTATTTGAAAAATCTGTCACTTTGGCAAATCACCATTGCAAAAAAACACTCAGGTTCAAAAAAACATCATTGTTGTTCAAGGCGAAAAGCAGAAAAATTCTAAACTTTGAACTGACTTGGCCATGAATTTCAAAGACCTCCAACTCAGGTATATATCATTAGGAGGCTGGAAAACAGACAGCGCTTCACCTAGTTCTGAGCTTTGCTGGATGGACAGCAAGCCCATGTGCCATGATCTTTTCCATTACCCAGGGAAGCTAAAAAGCATAGACTTCGTGAGAACGTTGCAACAGTTAAATGTTGACACCTAGTTCAAGTATTTAAAAATGTTGTACATAGCAAAAAAAAAACTTGCCTGAGGACAGGGTCTTGTTGCCAGCTCAGTATTTTGTCTTCAAGTGACGGACCCCTCTGTGTGTTCACATGAGCCTTCATGGTAGGGCACCTGCCTACCTGGCCATCTCCAGCCTCATGACAGCCTGGCTGTTGCCTTTGCCAGGGCAGGTCCTTCCACCTAAGGCATCACTGTCTCCATGTTTCCCTAGCTAACTCTTTACTTTTGTATGAGATCTTGAATTTGTATTCATGGCACCCCTCAATTACAGTGGATTTCTTTTCCTTTATTAAAGCACTTTTGTGTATAATTATTTAAATGACTCTAGAAAATAATTCCTGGATGTTCCTTGAAGACAGTGTCTTCTCTGCTCATTTTCTATTCATGGCAGAGCAATTGACAGATCAATGCCACTCAAATACTATACCGATGAATGAGTGAATTAATTAATTACTTGTGCTTAAGAAGATCAGAGTTACCTGTTAGTTCTGGTACTGATTTGGTATGTGATCATGGACATGTCAGTTCCACATCTGGGGCTTCAATTTCCTCACCTGTATAATGAATACAATGGATTGGATTCCTCTTGAGATATTTAATATTCTATTTTGATGATAGTGAGATAGTGAGGATTAATAATATTGCTAATAATACCAGTGGTAAATGAATAATTTCTATTCAACAATAGATGTCATGTGCAAGTGACTTCAACACAATATCTCATTTAATCTTCACATACTTTCTGTAAGATAGGCATTAATATTGTCCCCCTGTGTTAATAACAACAATATACTTACAGAAATTGTTTTTGCTTCAGGTCATCAAACTAGAAATGCAAAAGTTGTGCTATCCAATTCAATGTTACTTCTTTTTTCTTAGGGCTTTATGAATTTTAGTAACTGAAATACTTGCCTTTTACCCTTTAATTACAGTAAGTGGCAAGGGGAGTCACTTTCTGTGTGATTATAACACTGCATTTCTCCTACACCAAGGCAAATGGAGCTGCGCTGCTCAAGGTGTGGTCCAGAGACCAGCACCATCAGTTTCACGTAGGAGATTGGTAGAAGTGTGGAATCATTATGCAGAGTTGTGAATCAGAATCCGCATTTTAGCAAGAGCCCCAGGTGACCCTTGTGCATGGTAAATATTCAGAAGCACTGACATAGAAGAAAATTTATTGCTGGTTTATCCTGATTCTCTGCACAAGGAGATAGGAGTGTCTTCCAAAAAAGAAGTGCAGAATAAGAATGTACAGAAAGAGCTGTCAGTAGCGTGGCGCTAAAGTTAAGAGGTGTGTTTAAACAGCAGTTGGGTCCACTTTGGAGAGAACACTGCAGTGACTATTGGCACGTGTTGTAGTCCACTTGGATTGCTATAACAAAATACCAGAAACTGGGAAGTTTATAAATTACAGAGGTTTATTTCTCATCATCCTAAAGGCTAGGAAGTTCAAAATCAGAGAACCAGCAGATTGAGTGAGTTTTTCCTGAGTTTTTCCTTCTCATCTACGGTGCTTCTTTAACTGTCCACACATGGTGGGAGGGGAAGGAAGGTGGGCGTATAGGAGTTCACTCTCATGTTTCCCGATAAACAATCTGACAAGTTGGTGTCCAGCTGTTGGCAATCATCTTTTGGGTTGGTGTTCCTATTTTCCTGAATGTTTGACTTTCATCCTGAGAGAGTAAGTGAACTTGTATTTTTTCCTGAGACTTTAATTACAGGTAGCACCAGGAATTGGGCCGTTTGAAAGCAAATCCTCTAGCAGTTTTGCTGTTCTTTTTTTGTAGACACTTGTATGTCGTACTTCAGTTCTAAATTACAATAACAATAGGTCTTTGAAGTCCTTCTAATAATTGCCTCTGTGAAGCATGAGCAGGGACTTTCTTGAGAGGTAAGAGGACAGACAGAGTAAGGGGTTCCTAAGGCAGAGCAGTGACTACGATGTGAACTCTAAAACATTCTTTGTTTTCAGTGAGCGGGTCTTCGTATTTCTTGATTTGAGAAGACGGGGTCAGAAAGCAGAGATGGATAGAACAATGGGGTGTACGTCTCCACCTTAGGCATTGTCAAGAGGGAGTTAAGCTGCTTGATCCTTCATATCCTGTTGGCTATTCCAATATACAGGAAACCACTCTTTGTAATCATAGAGGGACTTTGTAACCATAGATGCATTCTCTGTGTAGTGTAAGGATCTGTCTTTCTGAAGGGTGGACCACTTGCTTCTCCTCGGATTCCTCTGGGAAGCACCAGAAGATAATCGATTTATTTTATCGAAGGCACAGTTTTGGATAGATTAAAGTTGACCTCTTTACCAATATACATATTGTTTTTCTTTTCATTCTGGCTTCTCAATTAAAATATGAAAAGGCAAATTAAATCTACATTATCACATGCTGAAATTGTTTTTTTAAAATTTGATATAGTATTTTACTTATTTATTTTTAAAAGAGAGAGACAGAGAGAGAGAGAGAGAATCAATTTTATTTAGTTTTTCATGTGGCTTTTGTTGCTCCAACACTTTGTTGTATACATGGTGCTAGGGTTCGATCTCATGCCAGGCAAGCGCTGCACCTGCTGAGCCACCACTCCAGCCCTTTGATAAGGTATTTTAAAGATGGCAGTCAAACAGGAAATACAAAATACAAAAAGTATTAACTACGAAAACAACATAAAAATAGGGGGAAACATGCATTATTTCTACATTCTTTCTAAGCTTTCATTTTCTAACATAAACGCTTTTTATCTTTCTTTTTTTCTCCTCTGGCTTTTTTTTCCTTCTGTTGTTTTTTTTAAATTTTATTCAGAGATTTATTTGGTGAGCAATCAAACAACCTTTTATTTTTAAGAGAGAAGGACAGAGAGAGAGAGAAAGAGAGAGAGAATCAATTTTTATTGAGTTTTTCCCATGGCTTTCATTGCTCAGACACTTAGCTGTGTACGTGGGTGTGTAGGTTTGAACCTGTGTACTTTCGCATTCCAAACAAGCGCCTTAACCATCCAGCCACCACTACAGCCCTCAAACAAGCTTCTAACGAAATAATATAATATATATATATATACATATGAAAATTAGATTTACCCCCAAGAGCCCCCTTCATTACCCATCCGTATTCCCCCCATTCCCAATACATCTCTACAAATGCCTTAGGTTGTATGACTTTGCACCTTATCTGGATTTAAAACATGATAATAGACCTCCCTTCTTGATGGCCAAGCACCAATCCTGACACTGTGTATGTGCACTTGTAATCCT
>PVKS010026666.1:0-28357 GCA_004027875.1 Aplodontia rufa
CATGCACCTCGTTCTTGCTCTCTCTCTCTCTCTCTCTCACTCACATCCTGCTCCTTAGGCATCAACCTAAGGCTCTTTGTCCTCATAGTTACCACATCTGCCGCATTGGAAGCGTCAGCTCTAATGGGGAAGACCGTGCTTCATGTGTCTTTCAGGCCGGACAAAGCTGTATCTAGCCCTTGCCCAGATATCTTGCCCTGCACGTCTCACTGGCAGAATTGGGTCCCATGCCCACTCCTTAAAGAATCCCTGAACTGACCTGGGGCAGGGATGGAGCAGGGCACTCAGCACCCCACCTCAACAAGGCCACTGTGGCCCGTGCCAGTGGAGAGGTTGGGAACCGCAGGAAACAGATTTCGGTTCAAGGGAGAGTGCAGCAGTGAGCCTAGGACCAGGGTGTGGGTAAGCCCTGCAGGGACAGGAGCTGAGAGAAGGAAGAGGAGCCAGAACTCAGGAACACCTCTGTTCACAGAAAGGGGTCGCCTGAGAAAGAGAAATGAGGTTGGATAGTTGAGAATCTGACTCCGGGTGCAGAGACCTGGGCTGGGATTTGGGGTCTGCTGCTCACCTGCTATGTGAGCTCTCCTGAGCACCTGCTGATCACTTGGCTTTGGCTTCTTAGTCTGCAAAGTGGAACCCACCTCTGGGGTTGCTGGGATGAGTAGGCCAGAGGACATGTAAGAGCCACCACATGGCCACACAATGGCTGTGGGAGGGAAACTCAGAAGGAGCTCCCAAGAAAACCAGGGATGACCCGGATAGGGGGCTGTCATGGAATCTGCGGGGTGGGGTTGTCATGGAAGCTGCAGGGTGGGGGGTGTCATGGAAGCCGTGGCAGCCCCAGAGAGCTCAGAAGGAGCCCTCAGGAAAGACAGGAATGACCTGGATGGGGGGCGGTTGTCATCAAAGTCGTGTGGTCAGAGCAGGCAGAGTCTCACAGAGGAAGAGTGGGTAATCATGTCATCTGCGGAAGCGAGGCCACAGAGGAGCACTGGAAAGTGCCCTTTGGATTTAGCAATTCGCACGACGCCACAGCCGTGGACAAGGGCACCCTGAGTGGAGCCAGGAAGCAGGGTCAGCAGCCAGCCCTGTGCCATCCGTGCCAGGAGGGGCTTCGTTCCCACAGTGACGCAGCTCGTTGGGAGAGCTGGCAACGGTGGGTCCCCATAGACCAGAAATGCAGGGCCCCTCTTCTGTGCTTTCTGCATTTTGGGTGCAAAGCAAAGGTGGTTGCTTCCTTCTAGAAGCATGCTGCGGCCTTTCGAAGGGTTTCTGTTCACATTACCGGTCGACAGCTATGTGGTTCTTTTTCATAAAACACGTTTTACAAAAATAAAAAACAAATCCAAACAACATCTGCGTTTGGCGTTCCTTGCAGGAAAAAAAAAAACAACTTGAACCCCTCACTCTGTGCACACTTGAGGCAGAGTTTGGGACTAGGAAAATTCTAGAAGGACCGTGCAATTGGGCAAATCCTCCCTTAAATGACAGCAGTTGCTTCTGAGATGGATTTGGTCACACGGACCCGGTTTGTCAGGACTATCACTGAAAGCCTAACATTTCCCCTCGCGGAATGTCCCCTGGTAATCCCAGCGTAAGCTGCGGTGAGCACAGTTGATCTGGTGACCCCCTCCCACCCTCAACTCCCAAGTGCATGATCCCTCACCCCTAGCAACAGCGGCAGCTGCTACTGTTTCTTGACTCCGGTGAGGAACGCAGGCTTGGGGCCAGCCCTCCTGTGCCGGGCTCCTCATGGAAGATGCTAGAACTCAGCAGCACACTCTCTCCCTGGCAGTGACCTGAGTGTCACCCTTGCCCCGCAGCTGGATTGCAACACACGGAGCTCAGAGGTCCACGGCGTGCGTCTGCACTTGGACCCGCCGGACACCAGGGCCTCTGCTGTTCTTTATGCAGAGGGTCCAAGGCCACAGAGAAATATTAACCTTGGCATCTTCTCCCCTGCTGCCCGTGACGCGAGGGTGCACATCAACCCCCACACGGTGCAGAGAGAGCTGCCAGCTCTGTGCTGACCCCTTCTCCACAGCAGATCCCCTTTCCAGCCACCAGCTTTTGGGGTTGCTGACTTTAATGACAGCTTGGTTCCCTGCCACCATGCAGTCTGCGGCGTCTGCAGCGGCCTCACACTTTTGCTCATCTGGTGGTGGTGGCACGCTGCAGAGGTGGCGTGTCCACTGTGGGGACAGGCTTGTGACAAAGTGCCCTGTCCTCAGCTTCTCCTGGGATTCCAGCCTGGGCTGGTGCAGAGTTGGGGAACGGCAGGTCACGGCGTTGGAGTGCAGGTGGGCTCTCGGCTTGGCAGCCCTGGGAGGGCGAGGGCATGGTGGGTGTGGGTGCCAGGGCGCAGCAGGTATGGCAGAACTGGGACAGGTTGGACCCTGAGATTCCTGAGCACAGGCACTTGTGAGCTTGTCCCTTCTGCTTCTAGAAAGAGGACAGAGACGACTTGATTGCAAGAGTGCTTGTTAACATATCAACGTGCTGAGTGGGGGGCAGGGCCACATGCACGATATTGGGGGCTAAAGAGAAGACAAGACTAAACACCTTGACTAGCACCTAAGTTTCATGGAGAAAGCAGGGTCCAGACGGGAGCGTCCAACCTCCCCTCACCTGGCACGCATTTAGTGCACGCTAGCTCTGTTCTGGCACCGATCTGGGTTCTGAGAAGGCAACCGAGATGTGGGACAGGGTTGCCACCATCGGGAACCCACGCTGATGGGGCTGGACTGTGTGTCCACGGCGGCCAGGCCCTGGGAGACGCCCTCCTGGATGCAGGCTTGCAGGCTGGCAGAGAACTTTCAAAGGGCGCCTCTTGGTTTAGTGTTTTCTTTTTTTTTTTTTTAGTCTTTTTTTTTCTGTGAACAAAAGACCTAATAGTAGCAGTTAGAGGAGAAGAGGACTATTTTGGCCCATAGTGGCCGAGGTGAGGCGGAACATCATGGTGGAAGGGTGTGGAGGAGCCCAGTTCAGGACATGACCATCAGGAAGCAGAGGGAGAGTTCCACTCACCAGGGACAGAACATTCACCCCAAAGGCAGCCCCCAGTGACACCTCCTCCAGGCACACCCCACCACCTGCAGTGCCCACCCAGTTAATCCACGCAAGTGGACTAATGCACTGACTGGGTTCAGGCTCTAGTAACCCAATTGCGTCACCTGTAAACCTTGCAGCTCACAAAGGAGCTTTTGGGGGCCACCTCACGTGTGATCCATAACACGTCAAAAAAGGCCACATGTGTTACGGTCAAGGAAGACCAGGAAGCTGTGAGTGGTAAGGAGATGACTTGGCCAGAGACAGTTATGCTCCCCAGGGGACCCTTGGCAGTGGAGACCTTGTGGCTGTCACAACTGGGGGAGGCAGGTGCTACTGGCACCTGGTAGGAAGAGGTTGCTGCTGAACAATGGCCAGGCACAGGTCAGTCCCGCAGCAAAATCACCCAACCCCAAAGGTCTATAGTGTTGAGGTTAGGAAACTCAGGTCTAGTCTGAGCATCAGACAATGCTTTTGGATATGAGTACTGGGATCCACTAGGAGTGCTGGGAATTGGCATCCAGCATCTCTTCCACAGGAGGCTTAGACAGGAGAATCACAAGTTGGAGGCCAGCCTCAGCAATTTAGCAAGGTCCTAAGCAACTTAGCAAGACCCTGTCTCAAAATAAGAATAAAAAGGGCTGGGATGTGGCTCAGTGGTTGAGCACCCCTGGTTCAATCCCTGGTACCCAAAATAAACAAATAAACAAAGAAATCTCAGGAGGAAAGATGAGCTCCCAGGCCCTTGGCCCCATGATGCAGGGGTGGATAGGGAGCAGGAGGTGTGTGCTGGGGAAGAGCAGAGGGTCTTCGGCACTGTGTGGGGAGTGGGGGCTTCCACACCTGCCCCTACCGCACTCTGCTACCCTGTGTCCACGTCTGCCCTTGGGATGGGATCCCACATGTTCATTGCAAATCCACTCTCAGGGCCAGCAGATGACTGCAGATAGGCAAGGCCAGAGCCAGGTGAGACGCTTTCCAATGTGCAGATGATGAATGGCCCCGTCGCCAGGAACACGGGAAGCTGCCGCGCGTCCTGAGACTAGAGAGGGGTTTGTACGTGGTGATCAATTGCACACTGGGAGAGGGAATCGCATGGGATGACTCTGGGGTTTCCAGCTGAGGGCTGGGGGGACTGGGGAAGGGCAGTGTAGAGCAGGCATTTGGGGGGGGTAGCAGTTCAGTTTAGGAAATAACGACGCTGAGGGGCCTGTGGGGCCCATCCTGCTCACAGAAACAAGGACTGGCGCTGAAGATCTGCCTGGGGAATGTGGGCGGGCAGCCAGGCTTAGACGCGCAGGCAGCACCCAGAGGAAGCAGCCAGCCAGGGTCAGGGTGGTGCAGGGCAGAATGCAGGGTCAGGGCGGTGCAGGGCAGAATGCAGGGTCAGGGTGGTGCAGGGCAGAATGCAGGGTCAGGGTGGTGCAGGGCAGAATGCAGGGTTTGCTCAGACGCAGGGAGCAGGAGGGGACGCGGAGCAGGCACCAGGGAAGCAGAAGGCTGAGAAGATGGTCAAGCTGTCCAGAGGAGCAGAGGTTAAGCAGGATTCAATACTAGATGAAGCTGTTGGACATGCCGGTCAAGAGTTTATCAGTGACCTTTTCAAGAGCAGTTTCACTATAATGGTGAGGGTGGAATTTATGTAAAGACACTTGATTACCCAAATGTAGAGGAAGAAAAGGGAACAGGATGTCTTTATAACTAGGCAGAATTTGAATTGCAGTTATTTTCCAGGCTTGCCAAAAGGAAAGGCAAATGCCAATTCGGTAGCAGAAAAGTTGATTAATAGTAGTTCAAAGTCCGAGAACACCTGTGGTATGCTAAAAATAAAGTGTGGAATTGATTTGGTACCTTAGCAATACCTTTAAGAACCTGGGCTTGTTTCGTTTCTGTTCTGCCATCTTAAATACGTTGGATTTTGTCCTCGTACATATATCCTCATAGTCACAAAATAGCAGCTGCAGCTCCAAACATCACATGCTCACACTGCAGTACTTAAAGCAGGGAAGAAGAGGACAAGTACCAAAATGAGGCTCCTCTCAAGCTCCTCCTTCCTTTCATCTTGTCTCACTGGTCATGACTGATCTGCAGGCCTTTCCTGAGACCTACTAGGAGCAAGAAAGTGAGACTGTCAGAAGTGGCCAGCACAGATGGTGACTCCTGCCAGGGGCTAGGCACGTGGCTGTCAGAACAAAACCTGTGTTCTGTTCATGAGGAAGAAGCGGGACTGGCAGTTGAGAAGGTAACCACCAGGGTCTGCATGGAGAGGCGATCCATTCACAGGGTGAGTGGCAGCCATGACTTACAGAAAGAAGTAGTCCCTGGAGGGCTTTGAAAAGAATAACGGGCCTCTCGAACTGGCGTTCAGAACACTGCGGCACACCCGCCCCAAGCAGTGCCCTGCAGATCTTCCGTCTCCCGCTCAGTAACACCAACAGGCAGCTGCCAATCATGCCCGTGGTGCTGGAGATAAAGCAGCTTATCAGGGGCCACTGTGTGCCAGGCACTCTACCCTCCTGGTCTCAGGCCTCCAAACAGAGTGAGATGGTTGTCACTGAGAAAGGAGAAAAACAGCATAGGGAGCTTCAGGGACTTGCCCTGGGCACGTACCCCGCCCACGGCTGTCTACACCAAGTCCGCATGATCCGCTGCCCCTTCTGGTAGGAGGAGGCTGCTGGACTGTTCTGTTCTACCCTGGAGGTAGGAGTGGAAAACCGACTGGCATGTCCTGGGGTTTCAGTGTTCCATTTCCCCACAGACCTGCAAGTGAAGCAGGGTGAGGTCTGGGGTCAGTGAACAGACGGAGGGGGCTCACCTGGAGGAAAGAGGAGGCCGCCAACAGGAGACGCCCCCAGTCACCGCAGTGCTCAGTGAGCCCTAGTGAGTTCAGGGTCACTTCTGGAGAAACGAGCCGGTATGTTCTGGGCTCGGTGCTCTGTTCTGTGAGCTGATGCACAGAGAACCTCACAACAACAACAAAAAAACAAAAAAACAAAAAAAAAAAAAAAAGAAAGAAAAGAAAAAAAGAAAGAGAGAAAGAAACTTCTTGTTTCCTTTTTGCAGATAAGGACAGGAAGGCTTTAACCCGCGGACAGGGGCGCAGGCCTGTCCCAGGGACTCCGGAGGCTGAGGCAGGAGGTCTCAAGTTCAAGGTCAGCCTTCGGAAGTTAGTGAGACCTTTTCTCAAAATAAAAAATAAAAAGGGTTAGGGATGTGGCTCAGGGGTGAAGCACCCCTGTTCAATCCCCAGTAAGAGGAAAGGAGAAAATGAAAAGCCGGCTTTGGAGTGTTGAAGCGATTCAGCCAGTGACTGTCCCAGATCAGCGCTCCAGACCCGCCATTTCCCAGCAGTACCCTTGCCACCGGGTGCTCTGTAGATACCGTCACCCACGGATCCCTCCAGAGGTGGAAGGAACACCCCAATGTTCACTCGATCCCTGCAGATGGAAGTAGGGGAAGGAGATATTGGAGACTCACAATCTTTCTCTTTAAAATCCTAATTCTGTTCCAAAGATATTCCAAAGTACGTATTCCAAAAATATTTCAGATACATTTCACACACACACACAATTAAAACCACGGCAGCTTGTTGGAAAGTCATAAAGTGACTGGGAACCAGGCTAACCCCTGAGCTGCGCCTGCAGGGCTCTAGGGCCAGCCTTTCCCTGATTCCCGTGGCCCTCCCCAGATTGCTTCATCATGAGTTACCATTCCTCCCCTGCCTTTCCACGGTGGCCCCTGCAGGTGGGAGGGGTCCTGGGGCAGGGAGATGGGACAGCGCTGGGAGGTGGCCAGGAGGGGACTCTCCCACCAGCACATGGAAGCCCAATTCTAGGGATCAATGCCAACCCCTCTTTCCCACGAGAGTGCCTAATGGAATTTGGGATCCTCTGGCACAGACGGAGATTACAGTCACGATCCAGAACGGGGTGGTCATGTGGAGTCCTCCATATGGCAAGAGGGTAAATCTGCAGGATGCCACACCCTCCGAGCCTGCCCTAACCCTCAGCACACAGCACCAGGGGGTGAGTGGGACCAGGTGCCCCTTCCCCGGGGCAGCACACTGGCCAGCGCGGTGACCTGCGTGCTGGATCTCAGCCCCCACTGCAAAGGCACAGTGGAAACTATTGACCTGACCCTGGCTCCAGCCCCAGCCCCAGGATCTTTTCCCAAGCTGGGGACACATTTGCACCTAGCTCCAGGGGAAAGGAGGGAAATTCTGAGAACTCGTGTGCTGAACGGCTTAAATCCTGCAGCTCAGCCTGGAAAGATTCAATTAAGAGCGTTGTAAGAAAACCTCAGAACCATGAAAGGCCCAAGGCCACATTCAAAAAGCTTTCAAAAACTGTTAGCATGGAAAAATTTTGTTTAGTTCCACAAAATTGGCCCTGACCCAGTCAGCACCTCTCCTCAACTTATTGTTGTCCATAACTCCTCACGGCACCAGGGAAAGGACAACGGAGTTCTTAATACAGCTGCCCTGTGAGTTAGGCTTCCAGCTCGCCACATACCATGGAGCTGTGTGACCTTGGGACAGTCACTTTACTTCTCTGAGCTCCAGTTTCTTCCAACGACTAGTGTTACCGGTAGCTGGCTTAGTAATGCATCAGTCACTTTACACAAAGCTTGCCCCATGGAATGACAGTAACGATAGTTATTATTGACCCATGCTAGAACAGGGAACTCGAGAGGGGTCAACCCCTCTGAGCCTTCTGTTTTCCTCAACAGCCGGATGGGTCATGTTCAAAACTGTTGAGAGCACGTACAGTTGCCAGGTGTGCTGGTGTCATCCCAGCTACACAGGAGGCTGAGGCAGGAGGATTCCAAGTTTGGGGCCAGCCTGCACAACCGTAGTGAGACTCTGTCTCAAAATAAAGTAAAACAGGTTGGGATGTAGTTCAGTGGCAGAGTGCTTGCTTAGCATGTGGGAG
Organism: Aplodontia rufa; assembly: GCA_004027875.1. Taxonomy (NCBI): domain Eukaryota; kingdom Metazoa; phylum Chordata; class Mammalia; order Rodentia; family Aplodontiidae; genus Aplodontia; species Aplodontia rufa. Next base: position 7,980 of record PVKS010026666.1, read on the forward strand.
GCGCTGGGTTCAATCCCTAATGTATATTTTTTTAAAAAAGCATGCGTGATTGGAAGTAGACTTGACACACATATTTTAAATCGAGCATCCTCAGTGTATGATGGTGAAGATAAAGATGAAAACATTCCTCTACCCTTTAAGAGTTTGCAGACTGGCAAGGAGAGAAGCTGCCAAGACCTCTGCTGTGGCTAGTTCAATGCTCCGGAGGTTTCTATCACGTCCTTCCTGCTGCCTCTGCCACCTGGAAGAGCCAGCCTGCTATGTCATGTGACCTGACTCCACCCACATACAGCTGATTGGGCCAGAGCTAGACATGTGACCACTCCAGGCCAATCAAGTCCTCCCCTGCACATTTAAAGCCCACTGGATTGGAATTTGGAGTCAGGATGAAGTTGGTGGAAGGAGTCGGTTCTGCAGAGCTGAAGTGGAGGACACTCCAGGGCAGTGGGGTTTGTGGCCTTGGACTTGCCACTTATTAGTAAGTCGAGAGTTCCACATAAGAGGCCAAGGAGACGAGGGTCCCGATGGCTTTTCATTATGTATGCTTACGTTTCTTTTTATTTTTGGTACTGAGGATTGAACCCAGGAGGGCTTTACCTTGGCCACTGAGCCACATCCTCAGTCCTTTTTATTTTTTTTCTTTTGAGGCAGGGTCTCACTAAGTTGCTGAGGCTGGCCTTGAACTTGTGATCTTCCTGCCTCAGCCTCCCGAGTAGCTGGGATTACAGGTGAGCCATGGAACCCGGCTTCCCAATGGCTGTTCAGTTCTTCTGTCTTGGTTACTCTTTAGTGGAGTCCATGTACTCTTATGCTAAACCCCTTCTTCCCTGAGCCATCAATGACCCCTAATGCCACCAAGGCCTCTGATGGGACATAAAATACTGCCAAGACCATTCAGATGCGGTCCCTTCAATCAGAATGACTGCCTCTCGACAGCCTGATTCAATTCACCATTTGGGTTGGCTCTAGTTGTCTGTCAGTGGATCCCATTTGATCCTATCCAGGATCAAAGGAGGATCACCCCCTTCCACTGGGACTGCCACTGTGTCAGCGAACAGAGGTCCCTAGAAAACACACACTTCCGGGGAAATCAAATCCCAGCCATTGCAGATAAAGTGTAGCTGCAATTCCGGGTCAGCTTCTGCATTCTCGGGGCCACCCGCTTGCTTTTGGGTGTCGGACCTTCAGGCACGTGCTTGTTTTCATGGTGGCTTAAGGGACACTTCATGTTGGCAGCACCCAGTTCTGAAAACAATGGGGACATCTAGTTGGGCTTGCAGGTGCAGAAGCCGCCCAGCAGATCTCTGTGGAAAGCGCAGACAGGGCTTGACGGTGTGACCTATGCGGCACGGGAGCATCCTGGGCTTGTGGCCGCAGCCACATTATTTCAAATGGCCAAGGCCTCTGTACTTTGATGTGGGAAGTCCACCAAAGCGCTGTGGTGCCTGGAGCATGTGCATTTCCTACCACCCGGCATCGCGGGACCCTGGGGCAGAGTCAGAGTCCCGGGCTGTGTGGAGTCGCAGTCCTAATACTGAGTCAGCCCTCGGAAGCTGCCAGCTGATGCTCAGTCCTTCTCAGCTGCATGCCAGGCTCCCAAGGCCAGTCTTTCCCAGAGAACCCTCAGCCTGGAGGCAGAGGCTCAGTCCTGAGCCATGGCCCTGCTGGGTAAGTGGAGGGTGTTAAGCACCCCAGCACTGCGCAACAACGCTGCCTGGGAGGCAGGGCCAGGAAACCAAGAGTCACACGCACGGCCACTTAGATGAGCTTTGTACCTCTGCCAGGACCATGCGCCCAAGCTTGGTGGCTGGAAACGAGTTTATGCAGCTCACACCTCTGAAGTCTGTGGCAGTCTTCTCTCTGCTCTAGGTTTCATGGGGACTTGAGAGATGAAATGCTTCCACACTATTTCAGGCTGTTGACCAAACTCAGTTCATTACAGTTGCAGGGCCCAGGTCCCATTTCCTTGATGGCAGTCCTCTGGGGGCCCCCTGGACATGGACAGTGGCCTTGACTCCTAGAACTGCCCATGTTTGCCCTGGAGCATGGCTCTGCCCCTCCTGCTTCGGGCCACAGCCATGTTTCTGCCACACTTGGGATGGATCTGAGCACCTCCCATGGTGGTCCGAGGGCTGCCGTTTCCAGCCAGAGCGAGCGTGGCCTCTCAGGGCTTGTGTGATTTGCTCGGGTGCACTCAGACCATGCAGGGGAGTCTGTTTTAGCGATCGTAACCTCAGTTACAGCAAAGCCCTTTTGCCATGCGATGTAATTCCCTCGGGTTCCGAAGAGCAGGCTGTAGACATTTTAAGGGGCCCTGAGTTGACCCGTCACGATATTCACACTTCAGCCAGGACCTCTGTTAGTGTCTGCAGCGCAATCCAGCTGAGCAAAATCTATTCGATGGTGTGTTAGAGTCATCTAATGTACGTGGCAAATTGCTCCAAAACCGGGTGGCTTAAGACACTAAATATTGGGTCTAGAGCAGTGGCTCATTGGTTGCAGAACTTGCCTGGCATGCGAGAGGACATGGTTCGAACCCCAGCACCACGCACGCAACAAACTATGGGAGCAATGAAGACCACATGAAAAAATAGGTAAAATTGATTTTCTCTCACTGTCCTCTCTTTTAAAGACACACAGAGAGAATCAATCTTGTTTGCTGCTTCATCTGGTTTTTGTTTCTCCGACACTTAGTTGTGTATGTGGTGCTGGGGTTTGAACCCAGGTCCTCCATATGCCAGGCAACGGCTTCACTGCGGAGCCACCATTCCAGCCCCTGCTGTGTTTTTAAAGCAAGCTTCCCATGTTATTCTGCTGCACTGGCTGTGTTGAAAACCCCTATTCTAGCTCCTTAGATCTCTGTTCTAATGGGAATAATTGGGAGACCTTAAATTTCATGCAGGGCAGGGTGGCACACACCTGTAATTCCAGCTGCTTGGGAGGCTGAGGCAGGAGGATGGCAAGTTCAAAGCCAGCCTCAGCAACTTAGTGAGATCCTAAGCAACTAAGAAAGACCCTGTCTCTAAAAAATAAAAAGGGCTGGGAATGTATCTCAGTGGTTACGCATCCCTGGGTTCAATCTCTGGTACCAAAATAAATAAATTTCACTTCACATTCCCGAGAAACATTTTCACCTGTTGTAGGCCCATGGAGGGTATCATTCTGTGATTTTACAGCCTAGGAATTATAAAAAGTAACATTTGTGCTGGGTACAGTGGCCCAAGCCTGTAATCCCAGCAGGTAGGGAGGCTGAGGCAGGAGGATCCCAAGTTCAAAGCTGGCGTCAGCAACTTTGCAAGGCCCTAAGAAACTTAGCAAGATCCTGTCTCAAAACAAAAAATAAAACCACTGTAGATCGGTGGTTAAACACCTCTGGGTTCAATCCCCAATACCCACTCCCACACACAAAAGCAGCAACATCTGTGCCCTGCTCTGAAATCAACACGTGCTTTCCCATAGATGGTATCACCTCATTACAATCACTTACTTCGTTTCTATCATACTGTTTCTGATAGAAGTACAAGGTAGTGGACACTCCTGACTGTTGTGGAAATTACTTCATTAATGAGGCTTTTCTTTTTAAATTTTCAAATAAGAAAAATTGTTAGAAGACAGGATAGAAACCCTTCCTTGCAGGGAGCTAATGATACCAGGACTCTTCGAACTTTGAGTATTGAAATGAGGAGAAATCCACAGACCTGTGGGCCTGAAATGGAGAAAGGAGAAGTGTAATTCTAGACCAGGGCTTCTCACAGTCTGACCTGCTATGAATCACCCCGGGTCTTGTCAAAATGCAGATTCTATTTCAGTGGGGTTGGGGGTGGATTTGAGATACTGCATTGTTTAAAAAGAAAGAAACAGGGGCTGGAGCGGTGGCTCGGCAATTACAGTGCTTGCCTGGCATGCACAAGTACACGGCTTCAAACTCCAGCACCCATGTACACGACTAAGTGTCAGAGCAATGAAAGCCATGTGAAAAACTCATTAAATATTGATTCTCTCTGTATCTCTCTCTCTGTCTTTTTCTCTTTCAAACAACACCAACAATAATAATAATGTTAAAAAAAAGAAAGAAACCCCAGATGATATGGATATGGTTGGTCTATAGATAACATTTTGAATCAGAAAGTTCTAGAAATAGAGGCTGGCAGTTGGAAAGAGGAATCAGGGACAGGAGATCTGCCCCTGCCCCCCAAGTTCTACCTCAAAGTCACCTTGAGACTTCGGAAAGCTGACTTCACCCCTTAGAACCTTAGATTACTCCTCCATGAAAGGGGGGCTGGGGGATTGCTCGAAATCAGAGAAGGCACATTCCGGCCCCTGTGGAAGATACAAGATGCCAGAGACCCATGGGGACAATCTCCAGTCCTTGAGCCCAGAGCACGCAGGCGGTACCTTCAGAAAGCACCCTGAGGAGCTGTCAGGTGTGGTGTGGTGCATGGGGTGGCCCCATAACTGATGATCAAAGCAATTAGGTTTCAGACAGTCAGACACTCCCCAAGCATGGCTGGGTGGTTCTCAAGGGAAAGAAGTCACCATAGTCAGAGCCCCAAGCACCTCTGTCACAAGTAAGAAACCACCAAGGAAGGGGGAAAGTACTTCAGGGTCCATGTTTGGGGCAAGAGCTGAACTGCAGGGAGGCAGAGGTTTTACATGGTCATTCAAGGACCTGGACGTTAGGAAGAGGGCTGCATCTGTCGTCTGGTTGCAGAGTGTACAGCAATGTCCTGTCCCAGGCCTGGGGGTACAGGGCCTGCCAGCGTCCACCGCCCTAATCTCACAGTGGCTCCACTGCACACGGGGACAGGTCCGTGAAAGCTGTTCCCAGGCAGAACTGATCAAAGCCCTCCCCACACAAAGACCTGGGGGCTTTCAGACTTCAAGGGGGAAGGGAGATATCCCCGGGGAAGGGTGCTCTCGGCTCATTTAAACCGCAAGGCTCACGCCATTGTTCCCATTTTACAGATGAGGAAACCAAGGCTCAGAGGCATCCACAAAGTCCCCCAGCTCACACAGCTGGAGCCTAGATCCCTGGCCTGTGCTTCTCAGTTCATTTTACTCCAAGCCGGACGCTCGCAATACGACTGCTGCCTCTCGGCCCTCAGCAGCTGGGATCGAGTGAACTTCATTCCTTCTAATGCCTGGCAAAACAGGTACCCGACCAGTAGGCGTCCTTCAGTTCTTTGAAGAAAATATCAACCTGGCTCTCATGTCTGCAGGTGTAGCCACCTGACTTGGAGCAGCAAGTTATAGGTACCCAAGAAGGTGCCTTGGACACTGCCTTCCCGCTGGAGTGGGGGTCTGGTTCCTTCCACATAAAAGCATCGGCGCACTTCCCAAACCATGCAGTTAATTGACTTCAAACACATTTTGGCAAACACAGCCTGCCAGCCCCTGGGGCCTATGCTGAGAGGCAAGTACAGGTGAGCAGGCAGGTGAGACTCACTTCTGCAGCTGATCTGGCTCCATGAGCGGCAGGGGAGAGAGTCACACGAGGACCTTTCATGTGTAAGGAACATGATAAAAGGGGGCGCGTGGGCTGGGAGCACACAGGGACTCACGCTCCTCAGCAACCCAGAGTGCCAACTGGATTGACTTGAACCCCTCAACCTTCCCCCGCAAGGGACCTGAGCCAAGCCAGAGGGCGGCTGAGCTGCTTCTGCCTCCTGTGGCCAGAGCGCCTGTGCCCTGAAGAGACTCCACCACGCTGCTCATGAATTCCCTGCCATGTGGCTGAATGCTGGTGCGCCGGCCTCTGTGCATCCGGGCAGGGAAGCACTAGGTGTCCACACCTGCGCACACCTGCAGCTGGACTCCTAGCGTCACGCACCTCCTCTCTGCAGGTGGCGCTGAGAGCTGGCCCGGCAGCTGCTGTTACTGCAGTGTGTTTTAAACCCACTTCCCTTGTTCTTAGGGGAATACACTAAGATACTAAGCGCTAGGCCTACTCGTAGAATTGTAGGGGAAATTTTTCTTCTTTCCTTTTTTTCTCCTCTCCTCCTTATTTATTTCTACTTTGTAGCTTCTCTTTAATGAGCATGGATCACCTGAGTAATAAAATAATTTAAAGATTAAAAACAAACGCGATTTCCCTTGCTGCGGAGAGCCGCTTTCTAAGGCACCCCTGCTCTGCAGGACAAGGAGGCGCAGCCTGTCTGAGGCTTGGCTCAGTCTAGGAACCTCCTGGTCCGTGGCTGCTGTTCCCAGCAGGGCAGAGCGTCCTCGCTGGGGGGCGCAGCGAAGGCTTCTCAGGAGAGGGAATTGATGTACAAATGCGAAGGAGCCTGTCCTCACGATGACTCAGGTGCCTGGAAGTTAGTCAAGTTCAGACTCAGAAGAAGAAAAAACAGCAACAAAAACAGCCAGTTTCAGTTTGCTCCCCACGTCCAATTGTCACCTCCAAGGGTGTTTGTCCTCCTGGGAGCCTCTCCTCGGTGACCATGGCCGGCCTGTGTGACCAGGATCTTGCAGAAGGGACAGCCTGTCCCCTCTGAGGCCAGGTCACCACACACGTGACTCTGCCTCTTGGATCACTCGTTGTGGGGGAAGCCAGCTGCCATGTCCTGAGGACACCCAAATGGCCTTATGGAGAGGTCGTTGGAGCCAAGAACCAAGGCCACCTGCCAGTGTGCCAGTTCTGTGAGTAAGCCTCCCTAGAGGCCAGTTCTCCAGCTCCAAACCTTCAGATGACTGCAGCCCCTGGTGGCACCCTGACCACAAGCCACAGCCATCCAGCGAAGCCGTTCCCTACTCCTGACCAGCAGAAGCTGGATGGGATTAAACATGCGGACAGTGTGCTCCCTGGCCCTCATTAGCCCTGCGGCTCTGTAGCCATCTAGGAAGGCTCCCGGACCAGCACGGGGCTGGAGGAAGCAATTCCCTCTAAGCCAACTCGATTTCCTCTCTCCATGCAGAGGCCTGGTTTGTGGATGAGGGGCAGTAAGAGTCTCCAGGCCCTGGGGTGGGGGCTTTTAATTTGATACCAGGCTCCTCTCAACAGGCAGTGGGACAGTCCCCGACGAAGAGGGGATGCAGGGGCTCTGCCAGGAGGGAGCTGTGTGTGCACAGAGTCCAGGTGTGGGAAACATAATCCCCAATGCAGAGGCGTCGGGAGGAAGAACTTTCTGGAAGGTGTCTAGGTGAGGAAGGCTCTGCCCTCAGAAGGGCTTGATGGAGGACCTTGGTCCCCTCTGTCTTTCCATCCCTTCCACCAGGTGGAAATGGGGCTCCCAAGAAGCCGAGACCTGGTCAGGCATGGAACGCGCTGGCACCTTGATGTTGGGCTTCCCAGCCTTGAGAAGTGCGAGAAACACATTTCTCATGTATAAATCACCCAGCTTGGGGGGTCTTGCTGCAGTAACACAAATGGACTATGCCCTTCGCCGACGCATTCCCCTTATCTGACGCCTCCCCCTCGGAGAGCCCCAGGTTCTCCAGAATTCAGCGACCAGCCTTTCCTTCAGCCCGCACATGGAAGGGGTCAGCCTGCAGCGCACCCACACATCCACCTCAGCAGTTGCTCAGATCTCCAGAAAGCTGTCCCTCCTGCTCAGTGGCTGCAGCCCTAGTCCCACTCATCTGGCTCCCAGCCCAGCTCTCTCTCTAGGCTGCTGTCCCCCCACCCTCTCCTGCTTGTTCCTAGAGTTCCTGCAGCTAGCAGAGGGGATCACAGTCCCAGGGTGCACGTGAGCTGAGCCCCCATGTGGCATCCTGGCTCTTGATTCCTTCCCTGGCTGGTGCAGCCAAGGTTTCTCTATCTCCAGGGCCACCTGGCTGACCGCTGTTCTCCTGGGATGCCGCCCAGTTTCTCGGGACGCTCTCCTCTCTGTCCCTTCCCTCCTTGATTATTACCCACCTCTGACACCACATAGACAGGCTCCCTCTGCCTGCTCCACCTTCCACGGGCTGGGACGGACAGGCTTACATGTGGGCTCTGATGCTGGACGGTCCCCTCTAAGTCCCACCTCTCACTGTCTCTTCCAGTCCTTCCCACCCTGGTTTTAGACAAAACTGACTTCCAGGTACACTCAGTTTTGTCCAAGGACCCAGGTTAAGAGGGAACAATTTGGGAAGACTCCCAGTCTCCTCCAGGGGAACAACCATATTGGAGGTGAATGGAGCCACCTGAAGCGGCGGAGGAAGGCAATGACACTTAGAAATAGGGCCCCTGCTCCTCCACCCTGAAGAGCTGCAGGTGACTTTCCTGGGGGGCGCTCGAGCCCTCCAAGGCCATTTTCAACTTGATGGTTCACAAGCAAATGCCAGCGCGGGGTCAGCCCCACCCACCACGTCCACTTTCAGTTCGCGTCATGATTTTTCAGCAGCGCTGATGCAAACCCAGATTGAGGTCATTTCCCTCAACACTGGCTCTTAACCAGAAAACATCTATTTCTCCATCTAACAGGGATTTTTCTTGTTGTTTTCACCCAGTTCCTGCAAAATCATGCTGCAAATTGTTGCAAGACTTCATCTCTTTAAAGAGAGCATCTATCAGTGCTATCTTCTGGTCACAAAAGGAAGATACAAGGTCACTGTAAAAGAATCTGGAAAACAAAGACAGCCCAAAGTAGAAAACAAAAACTATACACAATGTCACACACCGAGACCAGCATTGAAGATCCTGGTGTTTCTGTTTGGTTTTTTTTTCTTTTATGTGTGTTTTATCACAATTAGGGCAAATGCTTTCTAAACATCTTCTATTTGACAGGAGGAGGGGAAAATGATGTGTTCTGGCTTTGTCAGCTCTGGAAAAGTTCTAGGCACTCTGCTGAAGGTTCACAGGCGGACCGTGAGCCGTTCATCTGCACTGCCGTGCTGAACCTGCACAAGAGGAAGGAGAGGGTCATACCAAGCCCATTTCACAAAAGTGGAAACTGAGGCTGAGAAGTTATGCAACACGGCCAAGGTCACGAGTTCACAGAGCAGCCAAGATCGGTCTGAACAGTTTGGGACACTGATCTTTATAGTGCTCATAGACTTTGCTTTTCCTTAGGGATAGTGTCTATACTGGAAACGCCACGGGACTTAAAAGGGATTTTTTCTTTTCATTATTTTTTTTAAAGCAAGATCTTGCTGTGTTGCCTAAGCTGATCTTGAACTCCTGGGTTCAAGTGATTCTTCTGCTTCAGCCTCCCAAAATAGCTTGGACTACAGGCAATGAGCCACCCCACAGGCTGGGTTTTAATCAAACTAGAATCTACTCACGCTGCTCCATTCTGACCCTTCAGCAACACTTTGCTTTTTAAGAAATGTACGGAAGGGGCAGGAGAGGTGGCTCAGTGGTATCGCAGTTGCCTAACATGTGCGAGGACCCAGGTTCAGACCCCAGCACCACATACACAACTAAGTGTTGGAGCAACAAAAATCAAACTAAATAAAGTTACTTTGTGCTTTCTCTCTCTCTCTCTCTCTCTCTCTCTCAAATATTTGTATGGATGGATAGATAGATAGATGATAGACAGATAAGAGCCAGCAAATCAGGAGGTTGAGGCAGGAGGATTCCAAGTTTGAGGCCAGCCTCAGCAAATAAGTAAGACCCTAAGCAACTTAGTTAGACTCTGTCTCACTGGGGATGCGGCTCAGTGGCAAATTGTCCCTGGGTCCAAGGCAACTCCTTGTGTGTGTGTGTGTGTGTGTGTGTGTGTGTGTGTAAATATAAAGGAAACTAGACAAAAAGGTGAGAAGTGTTAGCAGGCAGCCTGTCACAGCCTGTCTCCATTTGCCTGTAAGCTGCTGCTATTTGAGTGTTTCCAGGCCAGCTAGCCTGTCCCTAGGCACAGGGACAGTTGACAGGTGCTGGAGAGCCGTGTGGTCATTAACTGGTCACTACCTCTCAGGCACAGTGCTGGGCAGTGTCGGCACGTGAAAACTCTATAAAGCCAGCCCCCATGAAGTCAGCTAGAGAGAGGTGCTGGGTGTGGTGATTCCCACACACTCACACATACACACAGAAACTGGAAATGAAGCATTGTTTCAGAATAGGTCAAAATGTTACGCTGGCTCTATCTGTTGGGCTGATTTAATTACAAGCAACACAAATGGACTCTGGCCCATCTAGGCAAAAAGTAATTCCTGGAAGGCTGTTGGAGAGCACACCAGAGCAAAGCAAAGGATGGAGAGTCAGGCTGGAAGCCACCAGGCACCCAGAGTCTCCAGAAGGTTCTTGGCAGCAGAACCTGCTCCACAATCTTCCTCAGCTGCTTCGGTTGGAACAGTAGGCTCCAACTGCTCTGTTTTGGACCAAGTGCATGACTCAGCTTTCAGGGAAGGAGCTCCCCTGGCCTTGCAGTGGTCACTTGCTGGGGAGGGGGACTCAGCTGGCTCACATTCTTCCGGAGGGTAGCAGAGGACCTTCAGAGGCTGGGCTCTGGCAGCCAGCCAGCAGGACATTTCTGAAGAAGGAGAGCCAAATACTAAGACTGTGACCACACATCAAAAATGTTCCCTTTCCTCTTCCTCCTGTTTCTCTTAAAGGCTGAAGCTGCTCCACGGAATTGATCTCCAGGTTTCCGAGCAAACACCGTTAATACCCCTGCCTACCCCTGCCATGCAAAAGGTGGCTGAGGACCAGCAGCTTTTGAGTCACAGGGGAACTGTTAGAAATGCAGGAGCCCAGGCTGCAGCCCAGACCCAGGGGAATCAATCTGCATTTCAAAGAGATCCCAGGTGGTTCCCTGCACTTGAAGACTCAGGTGCACTTCCCTCCTCCCCGCCTCCACCTCTTCATTACACAGATCAACCTGTTCTCTCCACAGCCTACAGGAATCCCTCCCCTGCAGGCAGAGGGAGGAGCCGGGCAGTCAATTACAGGCTGCCTCTGGTGGGGTGAAGAAGAAATGAGGACATTGCCAGACTAAGGATTTTTGTCCCGTAAACAAGGATGGGGCAAAAACAGGCTGTGACCTTGGCGAGCCCAAGTTCTAGAGGGAGGAGCTGGACAGGGAGTCCAAATGGATGCTGAGGGCTTCCACAGGGCATGGGGCAGTTCTCAGGGCTGGCCCAGCGTGCTTGCCCCTGTGAAGAGCCCTGTGCCAGACACCGAAGAGAAAATGAAGTTTTATTGGGCCCAGGGTACTTCTAGGGCCGTTCCAAATGTCCTGCTGAGATGGAATGTAGCGCCAGGGAGCTCATGGGGACACTGCCCCTCTTCAAGCCAGTGAACAGGGGTCACACTGGGAGCTCCGGGGCCGAGACAGGTAGTTTTGAATTTAGTTTCATTTTCTTTTTGTTTCTTCTTTTGGCTGCACTAGGGATTGAACCCGCAGGGCTATCTCCCCAGCCCTTTTTAAGTTTGAGACAGGGTCTCACTAATTGCTGAGACTGACCTGGAACTTGTGACCCGCCTGCCCCAGCCCTGCTCCCCCAGTGGCTGGGATCACAGCTTTAATGGAGATTTTTAAGAGCTCCTGAGTCCAGGTACCAATCTGCTGACCTTTTGCTACACGGGCCTTTGGGACATCCAAACAAACTAGCAGCAGATTTCTCCCGAAGTTAGCAGTCCCAGTGAGTCACTTCTCAGGACTGTGGTGGCAGCCACTTGGCTGAGGGCAGCTGTGAGAAGGAATGTCCATGCGGGTGGGGGCAGCAAGGGCTGTGGCTGTGAGAGCAGCCAGAGACAGAAGCGGCCTTGGTGGTGTGTGTGGGCGTGGCCGCGGGCGTGGCTCGAGCCCCACCTCTGCAGCGCTAACCCAAGGGTGAACTACAGGCTGGTCTTATCTCTGTGACCGCCTGGCAGGACTCAAAGACTTGTGGCCCCTTATTCCCCAGCAGGGTAGAACTTTCAGAGCTGGGGCAGAAACTGAGCCACAGGAAGTGACAGCACCTCCCTGGGTCCTGGACCCTAAGCATCCAGGGAAGAGCTCAGGAAAGAGGACTCAGTCACATGGGGGTGGTCTCTGTTGCTGCTTGGTGGATGGGGGCTCTGGCATGAGGGTGACCTGAAGCCCCCTGCACCCTTTTGTCTAGAGGACGCCTGGGCAGAGGGCAGGAACAGGGTGTGAACGCACCCCACCCCCATTTGCAGCAGCCCCCACCCTCGCCCAGCCTCTGTCCTCCTCAGGCCTCCTGTTCACAGAACACTCCCCTTCCTTCCATCAATCAGCAACAAGCAAAACGCACATTGTTTTAGTCAGCGCTTTAGTTTGCTTGGCTCATGGTCTCAGAGGTTCAGTCCACGGTCACCTGCCCCATGGCTCTGGGCTCAAGGTGGGGCAGAGCACCACCACAGAAGGGCATGGCAGAAGAAGGCAGCTCAGGACATGGACCAGGAAGCAGAGAGGAAAAGAGAGAGAGCGAGCGCTTTCTGCTCCCCAGCGACAAGATGTAAACCCAAAAGACAGGGCATCAGTGACCCATCTCCCCCAGCCACACTCTACCACCCAGTCGAGCCATATCCGTGGATGCAGCCACTCAGGCTGCAGCTGTCCCCACCTAGACATTCACCTCCCAACCCTTTTGCATTGTCTCACACATGAGCTTTCTGATGCATAGCACCGGTGCGCACCCTCCGTGCGGTCTTGCCGACCCAGCCCTGTGCAGCCGCAAAGCTCAGAACTGTCTTTGGGTACTGCTGGAGCGCTCAGTCGTTGCAGAGCTCGCTCTGTGATTTACACGTCTTTGCCATTCGCCACTCTCCAGAGCCACTTGTGAGCGCCAGTACTTCTGAGCTTTATTCCTGATACTTGTCAGGGAAAGGCACCTCCACTTACAAAAAAAACAAAAAACAAAAACAAAAAGACTTAAAACCAGGCCCTTTCAAAAAGTGAGAATAAGATGCAAAGGAAAATGGTGATGAAATAAATAAACAAGCAGCTGGGAAGGGTGAGCAGGTAGCCCCAGGCGCAGGTCCGCACCACTCAGGAACCTCCTCACAGACCCCGATGGCAGAGGTTTGTTGAGCACTTAGCGTCGCCTCATGGTTTACGTGATACCTGCAGAAACTCCAGAGCACTGGTGTTTGTTTTGTTTTGCTTTTTTTAACTTTGGTATTGGGGATTGAGCTCAGAGGTACTTAACCATTGAGTCACATCTCTGACCCTTTTTATTTTTTATCATGAGACAGGGCTGAGGCTGGCCTTGAACTTGCAATCCTCTTGCCTCCGTCTCCTGAGTTGTTGGGATTACGGCATGCGCCACCACACAGGGCCAGAGCAGTGACTTATCAATTGGAAGTTACTTTGCCCCCTATCCTGGGACATTTGGTAATGTATGCGGGTATTTTTGTCCTTACTGGGGTGGTAGATGTGCTGGCATCTAATGGGTAGAGGCCGGGGATACTGCTGAACATTCCACTATGCAGAATGGTCCAGCTCTGCTAGCACTAAGGAAGCTGCTCTTGGAGGTAGGGTCACCACCAGACCAGTTCACCGGTGACAAAACAGAAATATAGCGCGATGCATGAGTCCCAGGTTCATGATCGACCGCTATCAGCAAAGTGAGCACCAACAAGACTGAGCAAAGATGCCCCTCTTTGTACTGAGGAGGAAGCGGGGAAGGACCGGCTTTCTCTTTCTCCCATAACGCTGTTTGGGGACACCAAGAGTCAGTGCGTCCCACTGAAATGACCCTCCACAGCCCTGTTCAGGACGAGCTGTAAGAGGTGCTTTCAGAGGTCCCTGATGCTGCGTTCCAAGCCCACCGCTTGCTTCTCTTTCTCTCTGTTTTCCGGTTTCACTGTCTTTCACCCTGCTTGGTCCACTCATGACAACCCGGACTGCGCTGGAGGAGGAGCTGCCCTCCGACCCTGCCTGGCAGCCTGCACCTGTGTGGGGCGTGGCCCATGGGGCAGGTGGCCCTGGTCTGCAGGCCTCCCCTGGGTGAAACCTCATCAGTCTAGATGAGGACGGAGGAAGGGAAAAGAGGCTGAGCCTCCTCCAGATGGGCCACAAGGAAAGAATGCTCCTCATGTTTTGGTGAAAAAACCAAGTACTGGAGATAGGGATTTAGGATAAAGAAAGAGAAACCCTGAATCTTGGGGGAAACACCCTGGAGCCATTGAGATTCAGGAGGCCCAGCTGTGAAATGTGAGCCAGTGCCCATGGCCTGCGCCTTGGTCTGTGTCCTTCACCTGCACCCTGCACACTGAGGGGAACACGCAGGCACAGGCCCAGTGTCATGAAATGGTGCAGCTGCATCCTGGACCCTCCTCCAGCCCCGCCCCGGTGCAGCCCTTCTGTAAATATTGGACCCCTGGCCCAGGTGGCTGCTGCTTCTCCCGCCTCCTCCCACCCCCTCTCGCCAGCCAGCATGCGCCCTGGAATGTGTGTCTCCCTTCCCTAAACAAACCTCTGTCTATGCCTCTGTCTGGCTTGTGCCAAGGGCCCCGCTGGCCCTCAGTTGATGTCCCTCTCCTTGGGGAACTCCTGGGACTTTCCTCCAGAGACATCTCTTCACCGAGGGTGCTTTGCATTTTTGACATTCCAGTTTTCAAAGTGGACAGGTCTGACTTTTATCAGAAATGAACAATACTTCAACAAGAGTATTAGAGGGAAACAGCCAACAAGAGACAGGAGCCGGGTCCATAAAGAGGCGTGTACAGAGAGCTAGCATAGCAGCTTTGCTGCGTGCTACCTGGAACGGAAGTGGACACAGCAAGTGCAGGAGGGCTAAGGAAATTTCAGGTAAGCCCCGAGCAGCGGAACACACCTGCATCCCAGCCAGGAGTCTCCCGAGTTCAAGGCTGGCCTAGACGAGTGAGGGAGACCCTGCCTCCACATAAAGCATTAAAAAGGGCTTGTGGGCACTCTTGGGTTCAATCCCCAGCACCCAGTGGCACAGAGGGAGCACGATTGCCTCCATTGCCTCCGTGCACAGGGCCTGGACTTCGATCCCCAGGACTGTGATTAATTCACAGACTGCAGGTAATTTGCTACTGCAGAAGGAGAGGAGCAAGACAGACACACTGCTGCTACCCGCAGCAAGGTGGATGAGCAGCCGCACAGCCTGGACCCTGGGAAGGGTGCACGTCGCAGGAAGTTCAAGAACAGGCTAATCCAGGAGATCAGGAGAGAGACGCGGGCTAGAAAGGTGGACGCGGCACTCTCCCCTTCCGGCCCAGAGCTACAAGGCTGCCCCACATTTGTATAAGCCACTCAGCAGAACAAAAGCCCTGCTGGTAACTGGAGCCTGCCTCTGCCCCGGGCTGTTCAGCCGCAGGCTTAGTCCCCAGAGTGCGGCTTCCTGGGGGTCTCTCAGCAGCCTGGCCCCCGGGGAGTCCCAGCAGGACAATTGCACGAGGTCCCCTTTCACCACCACCATGCCTGGGGCTTCCCTTCCCACTTCAACCCAACTTCCTCTTCTCTTGCAGGGCTACGGCTGAGCCAGGAGGCTTATTGTCCCCAGGAAGGAGAAAGAGAACAGAATAAAGAGGCCATTGATCAGCCCAGGGGCTGCTCTTGACCTCTGCAGAGGCGCAAGAGCCTTGAAAGCAGGCTTTAGGAGGGAGAAAGGTATTTCTAACGACCCACTCCCGGCTCACCAGGTGGAAGCTCTACGAAGGTCTTCCCAGTGACAGCACCAGGAAGAGTCCTCCCCTCTGCCCTCAGACTGGCTGGCAGGGTCTGAGCAGCTGGGGACCCCTCTGGGGTTCCAGATCCTCCAGGCCAGACAGCGATCCCTCATGAGTCATTTGCATGAAAAAGATGGAAAGTGAGGCTGGAGCCCAGGCTCAGCCTCAGGTCAGTCTCAGAGTCCTCGCATGCTTGGGTGCAAACCCCAGCTCCACTTACGCAACAAAGTGACAGAGCAACGAAAGCCACATGAAAAACTAAGTAAAATTGATTCTCTCTCTCTCACACACTTTGTCTCTTAAAAAGGTGGAACATGCCCATCTATATGGATGAGTCTCTGTCATCACAGGAATCCCCCAAACATGCTCCTGCTACGCAGGAGGGGTGGTGGAAATCAAAATCCTGAATGCCACCCAGGTCAGATGTCTCTCCGAGGATAGGAGATTCAGAACCATGCAGGAAATGCTGGGGTGGAGGGCGGAGGGTAAGAGGACCCCTCCCCCAGGCAATCCAGCCTGGAGGCCCAGCTGGCAGCTGGCACAGGCCTCCCCAGCAGGCGTGGGACATTGAGGAGGATGCCCCAGGCCTGTGTGCCCTGCACCTGGTGCCTGCAGTGCCCAGCATTTCCCATGGGCCTGGCGAGGGACCAGAGAGATGCAAAAAGGGCTCTGGCCTGTGATCAGGACCCGCTGCCACAGGAAGTGGCAATGCAGGGGCCAGTAACCTGGAATCTGGGTCTTGCCAGGGCCCCTGCTGGCCCAGGGGACGCCTCTGTGCAAATCAGAGGCAGATCACTCTGGTGATGCACGTTCACAGTCCCAGGGGCTCACGGCTTGGCTGGCCTGGCAGCCCCTCAGCAACAGTGCCTGCACAGAGCACCACCCGTTGGTGGCTAGAGGTGACCCTGGCTCCAGAAAATGGCTACAAGAAGCGGTGTGGTCTCTCAGCAGTTCCCAGTCCAGGGAGCAGCATTCTGAGGACACCCTGTTTCCACTTCCATTTCCTGGCCCCCACTGAGTGTGTGAAAGAGAGAGAGCCCAGGTCAGGGGCTGGGCATGGGTGGGGGCCTGTGGATGGGGAGATGGGCTTAGAACTCAGTGCTCCTCCCCCTCTTCAGTCACACAATGGAATGACTCGGAGACTGCAATCTCCAGACCGACAAAAACATCATTTCTCCCTCTTACTACCCAGCTGGGAGCAGACAAGCCTGAAAAGAGATCGACCAGCAGGACAGCCACAGTCTCTCTGCACAGCCAAGCATGGGGCAAGCAAAGCCGCAACTCTGCTAAGCGCCTTCTGCCTCTTGCCACCTTCCCGGGAGGAGCTGGCACCTCCCCGAGACAGGTGACCTGGATTTTGCTCCAGGATCGTTAGTAACAGCGCCCGCTTTCCCTCTTAGGAACGCATGAGGATGATGGATGGCACAGTCCCGGTGGATGCCAGGCCTGGCAGAGCTGCCCCTGCTTCTAGCTCCCATGAATGCCAAAGGAGGCCGGGCTTGGAGACCGCTGGACTCGGGCAGCCAAGCAGGAGGAATCGGACCTGCGCCTCTTGGGGCCAATGACACCAGGAAAACACCAGCCTTCCTGAAGGAGTTTTTTTTTTTTTAATTAAGAAGTTGAGTTATTGTGCAATCGTAAATGCATACAAAGCAACCTGTTAGGCCTATGATCTTAAACCAGCATTGCCCCCATATCGCCCGCCCCGTAGTCTCTTGACTATTCTACATTTTGCCCTACAAGCAATATTAATGCTTAGCTAGACGGTGTTTTCTAGTAATCATCTATTTCTGTATAACAAATTACTTCAAACCATAGCAATTGAAAATGAACTTTACCTCCCTGCTTCCGTGGGTCAGCCAGTGGGGTGCGGGTCCCTCCTGAGCTGGTGGCGGGACTGTTGACAGGAGCCGGTCTCATGGGAAGGCCTGCCTGGGGCCCCTCAGATCCACAGACATGTCTGGTGACAGGCAATCCTCCCACAGGGACCTCTGTGCAGCCCCTGAGACAGCAGCGTGGGAACAGGAAGGACGTAAAGACTTGGCTTTTTGGAAGTCACACTTGTTATCTCTGAGCTACCCTGCTGATTGCCTAAGTCAGCCCTGTCCACGTGTGGATTCCAGGGGTGGCATCCCGGGCCTCTGGGAGCTGGCTGCTACACTTGGCGTGTGCTAAAGCACAGAGGCAGAGCGGGCAGAGGTGTGGGCGCCGCAGGAGGCCAGGGCTGAGCTGCTGCGGGCGGTGCCCTCTGACTTCTCTGCACCCAGTGCAGGCCTGTCCAGGCCAAGTCCAGCCTGGCAGTTTGGCGGGAAGCCCTGCGTGTTTGAAGAAGTGTTCAGCCTTTTCCTGTGCTGAATGCTATGCATGGGTGCCAAGAAACATTTTTTTGTTTGTTTTTATTTTTTTGGTTCTGGGTGATTGAACCCAGGGGTGCTCCACTGACCTACACCTTGAGCCCTTTTTATTTTTTAATTTTGAGACAGGGGTCTTGCTCAGTTGCCCAGGCAGACCTCAACTTGTAATCCTCCTGTCTCAGCGCCCCTGAGTCACCAGGATGATAGAGGATGCCACCACACTGAGCAACAGTGTGTTTTCCCAGCATGAAAAATGCCCTGTATGGGGCTGGAGCGGTGGCTCAGCGGTTTCAGCGCTTGCCTTGCAAGCATGAGGACCCGGGTTCAAACCCCAGCACCACGTACACAACTGAGTGTTGGAGCAACTAAGGCCATGTGAAAGACTAAATAAAGTTGTTTCACTCTTTCTCTCTCTCTCACTGTCCCTCTTTCTTTAAAAAAAAAAAAATGCCCTGTATGTAAAGCAGCCCTCCTCACACAGGGGCTTTGGATGACCACTTTTTAAAAGTACATTCCAGAAAAGAGGAGCACCACTAAGAAGCAATTTTTAAAATTCATTTTTCTTTTTATTTATAGTTATTTTCCTTCCATTTTTTAGGCATTTAAAATGATATATGAGTTGCATAATTTTTAAAAGATTAAAAAACACACACTCTGCAGCATTGACATTCAGTCCCTGACTGCTCTGGAATCAGGAGGATGGAGCTGAGATTCCCCCAGTGGGTTGAACGGCGGCCAAGGCTCAGCCCCAGGGATCCCAGCCTGAGCCCTGGTGGAATTTTAAACAGGTAGGGTAGGGATTTGGGATTTGGACTTTGGAATCACAACTGATCTTTTGGGATTTGGACTTTGGAATCACAACTGATCGAGTGATCCTGGGAATACTAGCTTTTGTAGATTCTTCTCCATTCTTAGCCTAATGTGTCAAGGACACCTTGTATCTTGGTTTTAAATGTCTTCCGTAATCGCTTGAAACTGGCTTGGATTTCCTTTGAGAGAATAGTCCCTCTGCTGTTCACAATGGCACGTACCTGTCCGCCCAGTGACTGGGGAGGCTAAGGCAGGAAGACTGAGTTGGAGGCCAGTCTCAGCAACTTAGCAAGACTCAGCAATTTAATGAGATCCTGTCTAAAAATTAAAAAAAAAAAAATACAAAGGTTTGGGGATGTTGGCTCAGTGTTAAAGCACCCCTGGGTTCAACCCCTAGGACTAATAATAATAATAATAATAATAGTCCCTCCATGCGTGATACATATTTATTTAACAGTTTGTTCCTTGGTAAACTCTTAGGGATTCTGTGATACCTGGGGCAGACAGAGCTGGCCCACATGCCCTTTCCTTCCTGGGGGCACGGAAGGAGTTCTGATTGAAATGTCATCGACAGAGCACCCACCTGAAGGAGAGACTTCTCTAAGTACCTTCAGTGGCTTCAGGCCAGCCTGGGTGGGGTGGCCAGGCCTGTCATTCCCTCTACTCAGGATGCTGAGGCAGGAGGATCTCAAGTTTCAGGCTAGCCTGGACAACTTAGCAAGCCCTGTGTCAAAATAAAAACCAGGAAGGACCGAGGTTGTAGCTCAGGGGTAGGTCTCCTGGGTTCCATCCTCAGCCCCAGGTGTGTTGGCCTCTAATCCCAGCAGCTCAGGAAGCTGAGGCAGGAGGATCCCAAGTTCAAAGCCAGTCTCAGCAACTTAGCAAGACCCTGTCTCAAAATTTAAAATGGGGAGGGACAGTGCTGGGGATGTGGCTCACTGGTTAAGTGTCCCTGGGTTCAATACCTGGTACCAAAAAACCCAGGTCCTCATTTAATTATCTCCACTCAAGCGCTGCACAACCTTGAGGTGGGTCCTCTTTCGACTCCCTTTCTGAGATGAGGGAACCGTAGCTCCAAAAAGCCAGGCCCATGTCCAAGGTTGTCGCTGTGAGTCCACAACCACCCAGCTCCTAACAGGCAGGCGTGGGACTCGGATCCTTGGCATCCGAAACTCTCTGCCACCAAGGTCTGCTGCCGGCTGCGACTTGGGCTCTCCGCTGCCTGTGGAGTCTGTTTTGACATCACCAGAACTGAAATTTAGCTGTAGCTCCTGTGAACTGAAACAGCAAACTGAAAAAGAGGGGAGAAGCCAGCTGGAAACCTGTTTGGGGCCCTGCGTGAGGCAGAGAATCAGAGTCAGCGGAAATGAGAAGCCAGCTGGATCCAGAGCACTCAGGGAAGGGGCGAGGGAACGGCTTAATTGGATGATTATTTCAATTATCTAATTAAGAAAGATTACAGCTGAACAAAGACCGAGAGGGCCTCCAAGGTGATTTGGAAAAATAAAATAAAAAGTTGATTAGCTGGGTTGGTCCTTGGTGGAATTAGGAGGTTGGGGGGACTCCCCATTGGAGGCTCTGGACTTGGGACTATTAGCCATCAAGGTCCCTTCTCCTCCCTCCCATCCCTCCCCTGTTGAAAGCTGTCCCTCCACCTTGGTTACTGCTGGAGACACCAGGGGTCAAAGCACCCTCCTCCCTTCCCTTCC
>PVKS010026667.1:0-28391 GCA_004027875.1 Aplodontia rufa
GGGTCTTCTAGCCAGCAAGGGAAGCCGGGGTCTTCTAGCCAGCAAGGGAAGCCGGGGTCTTCTAGCCAGCAAGGGAAGCCGGGGTCATCTGGCCAACAGAGAAAATCACGGTCTTTTAATGTCCAAGAAGAAAGTAAAAATGTAGAAAACGCTTTGAAGGACAATGTAATGGAAATTCAGGTTAGTGTTAATATATTTTTAAGTCAATTTGCCTCAGTTGTTGTAAAGAAATGACCAACTGAAAAAATGAGAAGCAATTTTCAATGACACTGATTAAGTGAGAAACATTGGAGTTAACTGTTTTCATACAGCAATTACGATCATACTGTTTATTCTACCTCTCATTCCCCTCCATCATTTTCCATTCAGACTCCTCTTTCTAAACTATATTAACTCAGAATACCATCAAGTGAGACCATACCCTGCCAGGTTTACCTTTCAATTCTATTTCCATCCCATTCACAATCTACAAAACATTGAAGTGATATTTATAAATAAAAATATCTATTCTGATGTTTCAATCCTCTGCTCTAAATTCTTACTTAGAAGATAAAATTCAACCTCCTAAATGAGGGATTTAAGGCTTTTCATGATTGGACCCCTATATGCCATGTGACTTCATTTCATGTCACCTTTGTTAAAATACCACCCATATCATGCAAAGATCTTTGATTTTCCAATGAAGAATTACAGATTCTAATGATTTTCTCCATCAAGAATTTACCTGATTGCTTTGTAATTGATTTTCTGCTCCTTCAACTAGACTGTGAACACCTTGATGGAAGCACTATTTCTTATCAAACCTGTATCCCAAAGCCTAGGATAAGTGATACCTGTAATAGTTCCTCTTGATTTACATGTTAGATGGATCATGTTAGATGGGAACTACCTTTGAGAAAGGACAAACATCTCCTCAGCCTGTCTCCTGTATCCTTTTCTGAGTCCCATTTCTTACTTTCACATCCAGTCTCTCTCCCAAAAATCAGATTTCTAATTTGATTTAACAATGAGTCTAAACACTCCATTTTACACTCAGATCTAAAACATTTCCAGAATACTTTCTTCTTTTCATCATCTTAAGGAAATTGCTTTTTGTCTTAACCTTATATATTGTTATCCCTTATCAGATATTCTAAGGAAAGCTGCTTGTATCTCTTTGGCAAGTATTAATCCCCCAAGGAGATTCCAACCATCCTGATAACACCTCTAACAAATCTCTGAGTCTTTACAATATAAGATAAAGTTTCATAACGTTATGTTGATTCCAAAATGGGAGACACATTACAGACTACATGTGAATAAAAGCCGTTGATTGTCACGAAAAGTTGTAAACTTTACACCAGAGGAAGATATCGAGGCATTCTCTCTTCTTTTTTTTAAATCAGTGCATTATAATTATATATAATAATGAACTTGTTACATGTGTGTACATGCACATAACTTAATTTGGCCAATTTTATCCCCCAGGAGGGAAAGAGAGGGCATTGAGGCATTTTTTTAATGTCTTGACTTTGAGAAGAATGAGCCCCTGTAGAAATGTCCCACCAATCCCATTACTATCTTTGTTTTCATCAGCTAGTTCAAGATTTACATTCAGATGCTTCTGATATTCTGTAGTTCACATCCAATAAAAAAGTCATTCTGTATTATTTAAATGAATTCTGTGTAATCCTCCCACTTGCATTCTTTTTCTTTCTTTGACACAAGATAAAAGAAGGCAATAAATAAATTATGAGCATATGTGTTTTACATTTGCCGGTATAATTGTTCCCTGATTCTTTCTTCTGCATCTAGGGGAAGACATGTCTCCAAAGAATTAGTATGGAGGCTACCTGACATAAATGCATGTATGAATATGTCAAGAACAGGACTTCCAGAGTAAATCACTCAGGGTTTGAACAATTGTTTAAGAATATAAACCACTTATAGTTTCAGGTTGGAACTTAAATGCATTTTGCCTCTATGCCTACAGCTGTAAAATGGGAAAAATATACTCTTCTTTTGAAACTATTGTATGATATTTAATTCCAGTGTATTCCTTCTGTCACCCACCTTAATGGGAAGCAGTATTCCGGCTGCTTGAATCTGAGCCATGAAGCAACTGGAAATCACACACATCCTCTAGACCGCCATCATTCCCCCTCCTTAAAATCATGCTAGATGAGAAGAGCCACACTCAGATATTCAAAGGGTGAATGCTCTCTCGCATATGCTAGAGAGAATAAAAAAAAAGGAATTAAAAAGAATGACTCTTGAGCTGGTTCAGTGGCTCAGTGGTTGGAGCCCTTGCCTGGCATGTGCAAAGACCCTGGTTCAAACCTCAGCACCACATACACAACTAAATGTAGGAGAAACAAAAACCAGAAGAAAAACAATTGATTCTCTCTTTCTCTCTCTCTAAAAAATGAATCTGGTGAAAATAAAAGGCAGAGCAGTAGAGTAGAAGTAGGGGACCAATAGGGAAACAGGAGGGGAAGGAAAGGAGAACTGGAGACAAAGTTGACCAAATCATTCCATAACACAACTCATTCCCATTTTATGTATAAACTGTGCACCAATTAAAAAACAAATGAATAAGTGCATAGGAAGAAGATCAGTAGACTAGAAGAAGGGGATCAGGGGGATGGAGGAAAGGAGAGATTAAAATTGAGCAAACTATGTTACATGCATTTGTGCGTATGTCAGAATGAATGGCATCATTATGTGTAACTATAATGCACTAGTATAAAAATCATGTGAATTAAATTCAAGGGATCAATAAAATGATTGGTGACGTAATGTTTCATTAATAATAAATGAGCAATGGATGATTTTCATAAAAACATCTGAATGAAATTATGTGCTGTATTCTTACCTGATGGTGTTTCACATTACCATAGACTGGCAGCATCAGCAGCAAGAAACCAACTAAAAACACAATATGTCAATCTGTTTACAAACCAGTCTGTGGTTCTGATGGTAAAACCTATGGTAACCGGTGTGTATTTGATGAAGCAAAGAGGTAAGAGGGCTTTGTATTCCTTTGTATCAGGAGGTACTATTCTGATTCATAAGTAATAAAAGAGTACTTTTCTCTATGTCTATGTAATTTTCTCTCAATAGTGTTGGTTATTATATGTCAAAAGGAACATAAAATACCTAATTCTTGAGCAGTAAATTCAGTTAGTCCCTGGGGAATTGTGATTTATTCAGATATTAAAGTAGTGAATTTTGAATTATTCATTTACCAAATATTTATTGAGCATCCACTCTGTAGCAGGCAGTGCTTTAAGAGGTAGAGGTAAAATGGTGAACAAAACACACAGAAATTCCTGCTTGCATAATTTTTAATTTTTACAATTGAAGGGAAAGAAATATATATCAGAGGATAAAGAGGATTATGAAGCCCTGGGTTACTAATTGTTACCTACTAAATTATATTCCAATCTCAATAATATTAAAAATTGGATTTGGCAAGTGATCTAAACCTTTAAGTGTTATATACCATGTATAGGAAATAAAATGGTTTTATCACTGTTTAAAAATTGTACAGAGGGTTAAGAGAGGCACCTAAGCTTTCAGGAAGTTTTGAATGTTCAGCTATGAAAGAAAAAATAATGTCTTTATTGTTTTCAATAGTCTAGAATTTAATAAATCTTTATTGCAGAAAGAAATGTTAAAGTGTCCTCTGTAACCAGACACCAATTCACTGTTATTGTTGCTATTATTTATTATTATTATTATTATTATTTTGGTATCCAGCGGTATTTCACCACTGAACTACAATTCCCAGTTCTTTTTTTTTTTTTTATTTTTAGATAGGGTCTCACTGAACTGCTGTTTGGCCTTGAACTTGTGTTCCTCCTGCCTCAGCCTCCTGAGTCACTGGGAGGAAAAGGGTGTGCCATTGTGCCCAGTTGTCTCACATTATTATTGAGACACCTGACCCAGAGATAAGAAAAGACTGATGCAAAGTGCAATCTCAGAGTGAACAATAAGAACCAGGAAAGCCAGCACCTAGGCCTGCTTATTTCCATGTGATTTTTACAATAATTTTTATTTTTTTTGAGTTTGAGTGTTAAGCAATGAGTAGTCTCCCTTATGAGAGTTTTTCTGTTGTTGTTGTGGCTTTTGTTTTTTGGGGGGATTTTTTGTTTAGGTTCTTTTTAAGATATATATGACAGTAGAATATACAATGACAGAATTATAAAAGCATGAAGTATAAAATGATTTTTAAATAATTACACTTTTTCTTTGTGGTGGCTCCACAACTACTTGGTCTGTGATTTCTTTTACTGATTTTTTTTTTCAGACTGAGTAATGGAAAACTGAATCTGAAACATGAGGGGAAATGCTAAGTGTTCATGTGAACCAGATCACCTGGAACCTCAAAAATCCATTTGCAATTCTGTTTTCACAATTAGTTTCCCTGGGAGTGCAACTGTGAAGTCAGCACAAATCCTACAGATCTGACAGCTTACATTATTTTTGAGTTTGATCCACTGCAAATAAAGTCAGTTCCAGAGCAGCTGGGATTTTTGTTGTCTTTGCTTTCCAAACCCTTATGAATGTCTGTGATCCCTCTATTCCTCAAGTGCCAAAAGAGTTGTGAATTATGGTCTGTCAGTGCTAAACCTTCAGTACCTAGGTCATCAATTCATACAGCCTACCTAATAGATATAAGAACCTCAGTGTTGCTACCCTTGCATCCTGGGCAGCGGACAGGGCGGTCGGAACCAGCTGGATCGGTCCACCGGGGGCTGAATCAGGACGAATGGGGGGGCGAGGCATGGGGGCAAGTGCCGCGGCTGGAATACTGGACCTCCCCTCCCTTTCCCTGGAGGAGTCCCTTCCCTCCTGGCTGGGGGAAAATAAAATCAGCCTCAAGGGGTGGGGGGGGGGTGGTGGCAGCTTGGAACTTCCCGAGTATTTCCCAGGCACATGGATTGTTATAGGGAGGGTAGATAGCTAAGGAACCAATAGTGAAGCAGCAGGCTGGCTTATCCCAGCCAATGAGGGACTGCTATGTTGGTGTTGTCATCTATCACCAACCAGAAAGTGCCCAGAAAGAGAGGAAGCAGCTCTCAGGCGCAGGCACGAAGCTCAGAGCGGGAGAAACATGAAAGAGGAAGAGAGGAGATGTGTCATGGCGTCTGTCGCAGCGTTTTTCTTTTGCACAGTGCCCAACATCTCAGGATTGCCTATAAAACCCCAAGATCTTCCTTGTTAGAAATACGGATGCTGTAGTCCTGTAGTAGAGCGAAGAAACTGCATGTTTTTGCAATAGAGTGTGGAGTACTGTAAGAAAAATATAAGAAAGTGCTATGAACAATGGTATGCCAACAAATTGAGTAACCTAAATGAAATGAACAAATCTTGTCACCTGTTGACAAGATTAACTTGTGAAGAAATAGAAAAATGCAAACAAACCTAGAACTAGTAAGATTGAATCACTAAACTGCTTCAAAGAAAAATCCAGACAACATGACTTCACTATGAAATTATACCACACATTAAATGAAATATTAACACCAGTCCTTCTCAAACTTATTCAAAAGTACTGAAGAAGGTGGACACTTCCTAGTTCGCTATGAAGCCTGTTACCCTGGTGCTAGTAACAATGGCACTGCATGAAAAGTGGACCAACCTCTCTTATAAACATTAATGTATAAAATCCTCAGTGGAATGCTGGAAATCACATTCAGCATCACATTAAAAAGATTATACATCATTACCAAGTGGAGTATTCCTAGAATCCAAGAATGGTTCAACATGCATAATCCAATGTAACACAGTCATAAACAGAACTAAAAGAAAAAAACATGATTATCTCAAATGATGCAGAAAAAAACCCTTACAAAATTTAACACCCTTTCATTATTAAAAAAAAATTCAAAAAATTAGTAAGAGATACTTCCAGAACACAATAAAAAAATAACAGCTCACATTCTCTTACTCAGTAGAAGACTGAGAGCTTTTCTCCTCCTTAACCAGAAAGGAGTCAAGGATGCTTGCTTTCACAACTCTCTCCAACATAGTGTTAGAAGTGTAACTAGGTAATTAGGTAAGTTGTAATAAGGGTAATTAGGTAAGAAAAAGAACTAATGGCATTCATACTGGGAGGAAGAAGGGAAATTATTTCCATTCTCAGATTACATGATCATATATATAGAAAACCCTAAGAACCATACAAGCACAAAAAGAACAATCACAACAACAAAGTGTTAGAGAAAAACTATGTAGAACAGTTTCCAGATACAAAATCAACTTATGTTTTCTAGAGTTGCTCTATGTAATAAAAACTTTGAGCAAGAAATGGTATCTTCCCCTTTTATAGATGTTTTGCTTCCTGAGGTTTGTTTCAATTACCCATGGTCAATCATAATCTAAAAGTATTGAATGATATATACTGTATATTCATATTACTGCATCCAGGCAAGACAAATACATTGTACAGATAAATTAATTACTTTATTAAAAATAAACTTTTAAGGCTGGAGATGCCTAGCATGTCTGAGGTCTTGGGTGTCTTGGGTTCAATAGCTAGCACTGAAAAAGCAATCTTTTATTTCTACACATGAGCAACACAAATAGCATGTAAAAGTTCAACATAATATAATTTATAGTAGAATAGAATAAAATATAATGAAAATATCATGTGCTATGGACTGACTCTTCCAGAAGAAGGTACACATAGCCTCTAGGCATAAAACCTGACTGAAGAAATTAAAGACCTAAATAAACGAAAGATAATACCATGTTTGTAAATTATCAGACAATATTATATATTTATAATATATATAATCAATTATTTGCAAACTGATCATGAAGCTAATAAAATCATAAACAAAAGGAAAAATTTCAGAAACAAGGAATTTGTAAGTTGTGCATTATTCCGGGTTGCATGAAGAAATCTCATGCTGTTCAGCTTTGTCCTGCCCATGGTGTGAATCACACTCTTCTTCAGTGTGTTCACACTCATGCACTTAGTTTATGCACACACAGGATTCCTGCCTCTTCGCTCACTTCTGGACAGGAAGTGAGATCTTTGCCGTCACTGCTTGCTGGACCTGCAGGCTCTCTCTATCTCCTCCATCTCTGATGATTTTCCTACTGAACATCACCTCCCTGGATTTTGTCTTATAGTGTTTTCTCTTCTTCGTCTCTCTCTCCCTGTTCAGAATCACTGAAAGCAGTCATTATCATTCTAAAGATTCCCTAATAGGGGGTTGGATTGTAGCTCAGTAGCAGAGTGTTTGCCTAGCATGTGTGAGGCACTGGGTTCAATCCTTAGCACTACAAAAAATAAATAAATAATAAATAAGATAAGGTATTTTTTCATCTACACTAAAATTGTTTTTTAAATTACTCTCTCAATGCTTTGTCTGCTGTGATCTAATATGACAGAAAGCCACAATGTTTTAAGTCATTTCCACAAAAAGGGGAACATTTTTTCTTACACCTGTCACTAACTCAAATTTTAATAGATTGGTTCTTCAAAGAATGAAAAGGGAGCTGAACCACTGCCATGACAGGCTGCATTTAGGGAAAGGAAGATTTAAGGCCTAGGCTTCTATTTCCTGGAGCTCAGATAACCGATTCCAGGAAGGCCACTAGAACAAAGAGCATATACCACATGAGTCAAGATTAGAACTGGCCTTTGGCAAACAACCAATCGGGAGCTGAAAAGCCAATGCCTAACATTCCAAACCATATACGTCAATATGTTAAGCCCTGGGTACCCTAAGCCAATGGAAACATACCAAACCACTTATGTTGAAAATCAGCCAATTGCGTACTTGTTTTGTTCAAATTTCCCGCTGTACTGTGGGACTAAAAAAAAAAAAAACAAACCTGAATCCAGACTCGGGGCTCTCAGCCGGTACCTGCTGCATCACTGAACGCTGTGAGTCCAAGCTTGAGCTTGCAATAAAGGCCCTCTTGCTTTTGCATCGTAGATGGCTCTCTGGTGGTCTTTGAGGGATTTGTAAACTGGGCACAACAAGAACACTTAATTGAATTCTTGTTTTTTTCTTTTTTTGGTGATCAAGAGAATGTATGGAAATAAAGCCTAATTAAAATTAAGGGAATAACAGACTTTTCTGAAATTATAATTCCAAAGTGCAATATTAAAATAAATTCCTGTTTTATCCTGTTTCATTTTACTTCTAGGCATTTGGCTTCTCCTCAGTGATCATAACAGAGTGAAAATAGAAACCAAATGTAGCTTGAAATGAAGCAATTAATCTCTGATTTCCTCCTCTCACTTCATAATCACCATCTACCTAGATCTCTAAGTCTGTTTTCCAGCCCAAGACCTTTGGAAGAGCAAAGGGCTGGATAGAGTCTGATGTACTGCGGTGATCACAGCAGCAAGTAAAGCACCCCCTCAAGAAGCATTGGCCTTGTATCTGCTTCTGCTTCCCTGTTCTTCCATTTTTTTGTTCTTTCCAGCCCCTCAACCTTTTGGACTGTGCCACACACAGTTTGGTGGTTTCCCCCCTAAGTCTGCTGACCCTTATGTCAATCATTCCTAGAAACACCCTCATTGATATACTCAGATGTATGTGATATGTGTATCAGTCTTTTTATCTCAAATACCTTAAACTGTATCTATCAGTTAACAGGGCTTTTCAGCCTATGGAACAAAGCAATGCATCTATACATACTTCTCTCCAATGGATTGCCAAACAGGACTGGGTCTGCTTTTTCTAAAGTTTACTACTGTTAAAGGAACAGCTCCGATCACCTAGAATCCTAACAAAAAGGTAGAGTACTTGCTTTTTCTTACACTAATTCTGAGACTGAGCAAGACACGTGTGAGCAAATATGTAGGAAGCACATTCTCCTTACACTTGCAAGAGGGACCTGCTGACTCAGTCAGTCATTTGGAGGAGCCCCCTAGACTGATGGTTGCATTAAAAAGTAGAAACTTCCTTCTGAATCTCTGTTGTTCTCAAAAGTAGGAACTGTTATTTTTATAAGGACTACCTTCTAGAGTTCACTGATCACTTTGAGCAAGCAAATGAAAAAGAGGTTAATTGCTATAGATATTGGTTATTTTGTCTCTTCTCAGTCATGTAGGTCCACCTGAGGAATCCTTTGTCTTAGCTGTAAATGAGGAACATGGTGAGTGTAAGACAGACTGCCCACAAAAAGAGACACAAGTATTCATGTTCTGCCTATGGGCTTTGAAGTAGCTCTGATAAGAAATGTAGATAATTTTTCATAGATCGTCTTCAGGAGAAGGTTGGAAAAAATTTGACCTGATGTGACCTCAGGAGAAGGTTGGAGAAAATTTGACTGGAAGTAATAAGAGAAAAATCTAACAAGAGTGATTATAAATCCTAAGATGGAGAAGGGATGAGAAAGTTTTCTAAGCAAGAGACCAAGAAAGGAGCAAGAAAATGTTTTGGGAATTGCCATGAGACACAGACATAAGTCCTTATAATTTTTCTCCACTAGAAGCACATTAGACTCAATTGGAGTTATTTCTTTTTATATTGTAACCTTTTATTATCAGACAATTATAAATTTAAATCAGGTTGTAAAATAACTGTAGATATGTAATAGTATAATATCTTCCCTCCCTTGTGGGGAATGCAGCAGAAATTCCACCTGTGTTATCACAAGGCTGGTTCTTGCTAGAAGCCAGCCACCAACCTGAGCCCACAAATCTAGAAGTTCCCATATATCTGTCATATAATTATATACAAAAGACTCTTGGAACTTCAGAAACTACAAGTGTTTTAGAAATTGTGCCAGGAAATGGGGACAGAGAGCAAATACATTTGATTATTTAGAAATCAAAGTTATAAACAGTAACACTAGAGCCTGGGTTATGATCACATCTTTTAGTTGTGCATAGTTGGAAGACAGTGACCAGATAATGAACTCTATCCCTGAGTCAAAGACAGATATGTTCACAATATCTTATATATCACAAATGCCATTAGCCAAATTCCCAAAGTTGAATATTAAAAAGGAGATCACTCTATCAGTTGAAAAATAAAATCCTAACTGCCGTAATGAAAATGACTAATTCCTACTATCAAAAAAAAATCCAAAGAAAGAATAAGAAAATTAGGCTGGTTTAAATATCTCAATAAGAATACACAAAACAAAGCAAATATATGTTTAAAATTTGTCAAAAAACTCAAGGAAATGAAGGGATGTTTCTAAAGCATAAAGGCAAAAGAATATCTGTCTTACATGCATATAAAACTTGAGCTACACTACACTCAGGACCATTTTTTTGTACAGTCTTCTGACAGATGAATATGATTCTCCAAGTGATAGGAAAAGATTAGCAAAGGCCAGAGTAGGAATATTTAACACATTTTAATACTAAAAAAATAGGATGTCATAAAGTGGAAGACTAATATAACATGTATATTCTTGTTTCATGTTCTGACAGAGAAAAAATAATGAAGGCTACACAGAGTAGTGCTGCCGGAGATGTGGATGTTGGGTTCGCGTCCTCTTGGAGGAGAAGAATGAAACTGAGGGACACCAAGGCAAGCGTAGTAGATGGATTTTATTATAGAAAGTAAAGCGGAGGGAAAAGAGCAGACTTCCCCCAGAGTGGGGGAAGGGCACAGAGCCAATGAGGCAGTGAGGTTTGCCCCTTTTATATGACATCCTCTTCTCGATTGGTCACTGCTTCCCAGCTCCTGTACCTAGGATACAGGTGCAGGGGATTCTGGTCCAGTCTTTGATCCATGCCTTGGGTGCCAATAGAAAGAATGTAGTTCCTTGCTTAACAGCAGGGAGTGTCTGCATCTGGGCCTATCTTGTCAGACTCTCATTAGCATTGGGGGATGTCTTTGCCTTCTCAGGAAAGATGATTTCATCAACCCACATTGCTCTGCCTACAGCGAACTGCCTATCTTTTTCTGCCTCATTCTCCCCTCTGTTTAGGGAAACCCAAACTGCTTTGGGGGTTCAGGTGATGACCAAATCTGATTACTTCCAGCTGAAAAAGGGGCATCATGGGGCAAGCAGTTTTGGGTCTTCCTTTGATAATGATTGGGTTGAATAAGGAGTCTGTGATAGAGATCATCTGGAGTGCTCATGGTGGCTCCATCTTCATTAGAATACAGAGTTCAACAGACTCTAAGTTGGAGTGGATCTGCTGAACTATGATATCAAAAAGTTAATGTCAGAATGAAAATTAACATTGAGTTTAAGAGAGGGAAAACC
This sequence comes from Aplodontia rufa, assembly GCA_004027875.1. Taxonomy (NCBI): domain Eukaryota; kingdom Metazoa; phylum Chordata; class Mammalia; order Rodentia; family Aplodontiidae; genus Aplodontia; species Aplodontia rufa. The sequence goes on from PVKS010026667.1 coordinate 11,182, forward strand.
AGGTCTGTTATTTGGCTCCTCAAAGAAACACATATTGTAGTTGAAAGGCTAGGGGTGTACAGAAAAAAAAAGACATCTAACACAGTAAACTAAATAGCAGTAGCTAGAACCTCTAATGACAGAGTATAAGGATTAGTCATCATAGAGTGGAGGAGAACGTCTGCTTCATTAATTACCTAAGGCCATTCTCCATTTGGTTTATCATGATGGAATCTTGAATGTTTGAAAGTAAATTTCTCCCTTAAGGGGTAGGACACTCTTTGGACTATCAGGAATGCAGGAGAAAACATCATTCTGTCCCATTTATAACTTAACGGGAGAGTCGAGTTTCTAGTTACAGGCCCTCCAGAAACTCCTTGCACTGTCACAATATTAGGAGGGGGATCCAGGGTAAGAGACAAGTAAAAAGGCTAGCGCCAGTGTCCAAGAGGAGACTGATCTTTTGGCTTCCCACAGACAAGAATATCTTGGGTTCATGCATGGTAATAGGAGTCACAGAGCCATAGGAGTCAGAGCCAAAAAAGCCAATCTCAGCCCTGTCAGGCCTGTGTGGGGACCTTTGGACCCAAGGGCCTGTACCCCTGGGGACACTTATTCCTCCAGTGATCGCCTTGACAGATAGGATAGGGCCTTGGTGGTGGTCACTTGGTGCTTGGCCTGTGGGCACTCCTGCAGGTAATGTCCCCCTTTTTCACAATGGACATAAGTGCTTTTTGTGGCTTGGGGTCCATTCCATTTCTCTCCTATATTATCCTGGAAGCTTACTCCTTGTAGTGTTATAGCCAGCCAGTGCCTCAGCTTTTTCCAGTCTCTATGTTCCCTTTCTTTCCTCTCCTCCTGATCATTATTACAAAAGACAGAGGTTGCAAGCTAGGAGTTGTTATCTAAAGACTGATCAGGGCCATGTGCCAATTATTGTAATTTCCTCTGAGTGTCTGGGGTCATCTGAGTGATAAATTTGTCCTTTGAAATTATGCGGCCCTCTGTGATCTCAGGGTCCATGATGATATGTTTTCTCAATGCCTCCCTGAGTTTCTCCAGAAAGGCTGTAGGGTTTTCCTGAGTCTATATAAGTATTTGTTAACATACAGCCTTATATCTCAAACATGAATCAAATAAACATTAAGAGAGCTCCTTTCTAAATTAGACTTTCCTTATTATTTTACAAAAATACAGTTATCCCAGTGTAAAGTCAGGTTACTCAAATTCAATTACATAATATTAAATGACATAAATAAATACATACTTAAATTTGTTGCTTCCATATAAACCTGAAGGAGACCATTGTTACAAACAACTTTTAGTTTGAAAACATCAGCTTGATAAAATGCTGCCCTAAATTTTACACCTTAAAGATTTTGTATACTTGAAAGACATGAATAAATCTAATACACAACAAAGCCAGTATTAATTATATAGATGTCCTTATATTAGCTAAATTTAACCTTTGAATAAAGTGGTAGGATCCATAGTGTATTATAACAGTAATCTTAAGCTTGCATAGGTTTTGCAAAAGCTTTAAAATTTCTAAATTTAGGAAAATGTTGATGATCAAAAATAGACTTATCATCTGGTGTATAACAATGAAATATTTATGTAGTTAGCCCAAGTTTTGAAATACAATGTGTAAAAGAGAGCATGCTGTTTACCTTGTCTGTAACCTTACATAAATTCTTATTTTATAAACTCACATAACATTTAAACAAGGCTCAGATAAACATCGAGTTCTTAAATATAGTTCTATTTCAGCTATATCAGAGTGTCAGCTATATTGTAATAATCCACAAACAGTCACTCATTTGATGTTATGAAGTAAAACAGGTATTAATTACAATTCCTTTAAGATTTAGTTTTTCTAAGTCATTAAGCCTAACACCTGATAAGAGCAAGTCCATGCTTTAAGAAACCCTTGTTATTTCAATATGTAGAATTAGACTCTGGTTCACAACAGTACATTACTGTTTGAACTTAAGTGAAACCTTAAATAACTTTAAATTGTGCCAATTATATTCAACTTAATAACACACAAGTTTCTGAGATTTACCTTCCAAAAACCTTCCGTGACTTAGACATTATATTTCTTTATCCAGAAACATTTCTTACTTCATTCAGGAACATTTCTTTCATTCCAATTTCCATATCAAAGTCCATGCCTATAACCTTTTATATTTCTTTCCTACTTGTTGACCCTTTCTTAAATCTGTATTCTGATACAATCCTTATAAAACTTCCAATGTTCCCAATTACTTTAAGGTGAGAAATACTATAGTTCATACTATTTAAGTCAAAACAGTTAAAAAATACAAAATGAAATTGCCAAGAGGAAACAGTACCAGTGACCAGACTGATTTATAAATGTAACCTATTAATGATAAAGCCTTTATGCATTTAAAGCAAATGTAAACCAGGTTTAAAATGAACAATGGTTAAAAGATAGCATTTAGTTAATTTGCCTGCCTTAGTTAGCTTGCCTGCTGTAAACTATGTAATACAGACACAGGAAATCATCTTGATAAGTATACCAATGTTTTAAGAAACTTTAAAGAATTAGACTTTGACCTATCAGTATCTTTCCTAGTTGCTGATTTTTCCCAGCTGGTGATTTTTCCTAAATTTACATTTAGAAAAAATCCTTATAAATTTTTAATCTAATTATCTCATCTAATACAATTAAATATTCATGTCATCTATAGTACTTTAATTGATACACAGCTGAAACCTTTTGTACTCTTTACATATAGAATTATACCTGTTAGAATTTTAAGTCTTAATATCCTTGCTTTCTTTTAGTGAAGACCCAGATCAAAGCAATCTTAAATTATCTTTTAGTTTCCAATCTATAAAAGCACATTTAAACCCAAATGTATGTTACCTTATAGAACTTACAAGAATACACTTAATAAACCCAAATGTCACCTTATAGAAACTAAGTCAAGATAACTCGAATTTACTTAGCAGTTAATGTTTTAACATTTTTGACTTTGCAAATTTATCAGATGTCTCCTCTAACAAACACATTTATGGAGATTAATTCCATTTATGTTAAATCTAATTTACTCATTTTTTATTGTTAACTTAGGTTATCCATGAACCCTCAGGATATTAGACAAATATAAACCATCTTCTTTCCATTGAAGAAAAAATCCTAGAAGTACTGGATGAAACACTCTAAATGTTTATAGAAAACATTCCAGTGATTGACCACCTAGAAAAACATGTAAGCTAGTATTCTTAAACACATCTTTACTCTTTATGTCTAAATGATTTAGATTGAACTTTTTTTGAACTCTTAAATCATGTGAATTAAAAGTCATTTGGATCCATTTTCTTCTCTTTTTTTAAATTTATGAGCGCTCATCTATAAGCCAATTTGGTACCACATTGATCACACATATAACATACATGTACACAAACACACAGGACAGGTGTGTACACAAAAAAACAACAGGAAACAGATTTTAGAACCTTGGAATAATTGATCTTTTGAATAAAGACAGCAGTAAAAACCATAATTTAAAAACCTCTAGTTAGATAAAACGAGACTGACTGAAAAATACCTTTAGGTGTACAAAATAGATGAATTCACCAGTAAAATTGAGCTCAAGATCCAAAAAATGAAATGGCCATATTTATTCTAGTAAAGGAGCATGCACACATCTTTAGCACCAGAATTAGAGTCAGCCCAGGCATTGAAGGAATGAGAGCAGGTGAAATCCTCAGGAAATTGTTTTGTTTTGTTAAGAATAAAGGAAATGTATATGGAATCTTTCCAATTTTCTTTTTTTGTGTGTCCAAATGAAGAGAAAATTCCTTAGGAATTAGTGTTTCTTTATATTTTTTGGGTCTGTCCTATCAGCTTTCTAAAGCTGAGTCCCTATTGCATTCTATCCAAAGTATAAGAATGTAGGCCCCGTAAGCATATCTAAAGGCTAGGAACCTGGAGCAGCTGGCCTTTCCAGATCCTTTCTATTTATCTCTCCTGCTAGAATCTTAGCATGCAGGAAGAGAGTAAACATAGTCCCTTAGGCCTCACAGCTGCTTGAATTTAAAAGTAACATTTCAAGCCTTTTTTCCTCTGGTCTCAAACTGGTTTAGGCACTAGCTCATGTAGTTTGCATTATAAAAAATGGCTATCAGGCAGATAACTAGCTGGTATCTCCTTCCCTTTTACAAAGAAGCTAAGCTGCAAAATGATAGAATGAGATTTTTCTTGGGCATTCCTGGGTTATGCAGGCTGGTGGTGAACCTGGCATAATATGAGAACGAAGCTCCTGCCTGAATTAGTGGACGTCCTTTTTAAGGGGGCTTCTGATGGTCAGCAATCCCATCTCTCCTTTTCCCAATTCCTGCTGCAATTATTGCTGCCTTACCAGCAAGGATGTAGAAGTCTTTGTTTGCCACATACCAAAAACCGAGGGAATCCAGACTTAGTGGCATTACTGGTTTTCCCTCCGCCATTATAATATTTAATGCCCCACAGTAGAAAAGCAGCCTAGAGTGGCCTGCAGTTGAGGCCTTATTCAGCATGGGAGATCTAAGGGAGGATATTTGCCAACTAATTGTACCTTTAAGATTTGCCTTACACAATTCTCCTTTCTTTAGTTCTCATACTCACAGACCCATGATTCTATATTCCTCAATTTGAAAAGGCAAATCTCTTAATGCTCTTAGTGAGATCCCTACTAGAGAAGATAAATGATTTGGCTTCCTGAATTAGGAGAGAGGAAAGGTGGTTTACTCTGAGACAAAACTTTCTCTGAAGAAGGAGAGACTGCTTGGGACAGAAAGAGTAGAAACATTTCTGAAGAGGGAGAGACTGTTCGGCTCACACTCTGGGGATTAATGGGTCACCTCTTTCCCAAAGACCTTAGATCAGACAAAGACTTCGTCTCAGGACCCGAGATTCATTGAGTGAAGGTGTCCTCCACCATCGGGCCAATGCAGTCGGAAACAAGGAGAAACAGGTAGTGATCAATGCTGGTACCCCTGGGGGCTGTCAGGGCCAGACTCTGGACAAGAGACCTTCTTGCAGCACTGGAGAGTCGCCCCAGTCAGCTGCCTTCAGTTGTCTCGAGACTTCCTCTGGCCCACACACCAGCTTTGCTCTGGAGAAATGAGCTTTGGAAGAAGAGTTTGGCTCATACAGAGGTGCGTAGTTCTGGGGCGTTCTCTCAGCACCTTCCAATCAACTGGTTATTTCTAGGATACCCCTAGGCTGTCGGGAGAGGAGATCCATGGAGAGGCCTTTTTGAGACCCACCTAGGAATGACCCTGGCCAGAATCTCTCAGTGGCTTCACTCCTTCACTCAACTCCTTGCATCCAAAGGCAAGCATAGTAGATGGATTTTATTTAGAAAGCAAAGCATAGGGAAAAGAGCAGACTTCCCCCAGAATGGGGGAAGGAGGACAGAGTCGATGAGGCAGTGAGGTTTGCCCCTTTTATATGACGTACTCTCCATCCTCTCCTCGATTGGTCACTGCTTCCCAGCTCCTGTACCTAGGATACAGGTGCAGGGGATTCTGGTCCAGGCTTTGATCCATGCCTTAAGGGCCAATAGAAAGAATGTGGTTCCTTGCTTAGCAGCAGGAGTGTCTGCACCTGGCCTATCTTGTCAGACCCTCATTAGCATTGGGGGATGTCTTTGCCTTCTCAGGAAAGATGACCATCAGTTAATTTTCTCCTTATCAACTCACTTTGTTCTGCCTACACTGAACTGCCTAACTTTTTCTGCCTCAGTAGAAGAAAAAAAGAAATGAAACTACAGTGAGTTTATTTAAGAATAACAAGAAAAGAAATGCAAATTTAATAACATGATGAAAAATCTGGTCACCCAGACATTAGTTAGCTAAATAAGATAATAGAATGAAGACTTTTCCAGAAGGAATAATACAAAGATAATTGATAGAAGAAAAAGAAGTACATGGCTTAGAAAAATTTAAATCAAATATCATTGCACATGGTCAATAAGTGGAACACATTCATGTGACAGAAATAATGGAGAGGAAATTGAAAAAGAATAAGACATTAAGAGTATAATGAATAATGAAACACTCTTAGTAAATGGACTGATTTAGTAGACAAAGAATAAGATAATTAGCCAAAATAAGAAAATGGAAATAAATGAAATAAATTCCCAACTTACAAAACCAGAAAAAAATAAAATCAGCATGAAGTATAAGGAAGATGATAAGAGGAACATGGAATAGAAGCACAGCTGATGTTATTAATATGCCAAAAGAGGAAGTTAGAACAAATTACAAAAACTACACCTTTATGCAAATAAATCTGCCATTCAAGAGGATGATTTCTGCTTAGGAAAACACTTGGGATACAGAAAGTGTCTCTTTCACCTTCTGTAGTTTCACTGATATAAACTGACAATAATTAACAATAAAAAGATATGCAAATTTATTTAATGTGCATAAGCAAGGAAGCCATACAAAATATATTCAAAGAAAAGGTCAGTTGGTTGATGTATAAATACCCTCTTCACAGGGGAAAAGAATATAAGGAGAACTGTAGGCAATTTTTAAGGGATAATGAATGATTTTGAGGAGAAATAAAGGAGATGAGAGCAAACAATAGCCTGGGACAAGCTTCCTCTTTGCTCTGGGAAAGGTGGCAACAGGCTATAAGAAGGTGAGGACTGAACTTCATGCCAACAAAGGTTGTCTTCTTATGCTGATAAAGTCGCTCAGGTAATCTCTTGAAGCTGCCCCCAGAAGAGCAGACTAAAAGTCTGCTTGAGTGTGGTGACAACTTTTAGTTTCTTCTTTTCTCTGTTGGTAAATCCTTCCTGGTTTTTGTTGTTGTTGTCTTGTTTGGGATGAGCTTCCTAGGGGAGGGCTTAAGACAATTGCATTGCTTTTGGAAGACGCTTCCTCAGTCAGACAAGGCAACCTCAGAGGCAGTCATTCCCTAAGCTTGGAGACAGAAGCTGGGGGAAAGGGGAAGATTGGAGAGACCTGGATTCTGAGACTATTTCTCCAGCTCAGCAGGTGAGAGTGCACATTTTGGGTTATCATTCTCTGAGCACAGACACACAGGCAATTAAAATGTATGAAAATTTATTAACAGCAACAGAAAGAAAAAAACACATTAAATAATTATTAGATATAAATTGTTTCAAAAGAGAATCCTACTAAATCCTACTAAACTAATAAAATGAGAAGTTCTCAATGTCATATAACCAGTTCCAGAGCAGAGAACATGAAAGCAAAATCCCGTGTGTGTGTGAAACAACTGAAACATTTATACCTTAATATGATAAAATAGCACAAAATAGTAATAAATTGCAGATAATCATTTATACATAATGATGCATAAAGTATTAGCAAACAGAATCACATGCAATGTAAAAAAATAGCTAAGTGGGCTTGATCATTGTAGTCCATAGTTTATTAAATGTTTGAAAATTCAGATGAAATCCATCTGTATTAGTAAATTATACATAGTTAATGTGAAAATACTTCTAGAGATTTGAGAATGTATTTGACAAATTCAACATCTCCTAATAAAATATTCAAGGTAAAACCACCTGATAGAAATTTTGACACAAATAAACATATGTACGTCTCAGTTTTAAAAGAATATTGTACTTACTGAGGGCATTTCATTAAGATCAAGAAACAATTAAAGATGTTCATTTTGTTTAAAATTATTAGCTATTTTTTCATTACAATAGTGAAATATCTGAAACTTAGCTACTTTATGGAGAAAAGATGTGTATTTTGGCTTATGATTCTGGAGGTTAAAGGTCAAGGAGCCAATATTTAGTGATTGCTTTCTTCTGTGTATAATCCTGAAGTGATACAGGGTGTTAATGACAGTAGATAGGGAGTGTATGTGTTTGCCTCTGCTGGCCAAGTCACCAGTATTCAATCACTGGGTATCTGCCCTGATGATCTTGTCTAATCCCAATCACCTCTAAAAGGTTCCATCTCTAAATCTCATAGTTGCATTATGCTTCCACTCTCTTAACACCTCACACCTCACCTGGTGTGAAATTCATGAATTTCACAGGGGTCAAAACATATTCAAACCATACCACCGTCTAGGCATATTAGGTTGTGGTATCCATGGGAACGTGAATTAGATACATGTGTATAGAAAAGAAAAAATAAAATTACATCTATTTTCAGGTATGAGTATATACAAAGAAGACCTAAGAAATCTTCATCAAAAAAATGTAACCAAAAAATTTAGCACTGTAACAAATATAAATTTAATATACAGAAATAAATCATCTTTATATAAAGAAGAGTAATGAATTGGAAGATACAATGGCAAGAATAATTCCATTATAATCATAACAATAACGGTTGAGGATATAGTACAGAGGTAGAGCATTTGCCTAGCATACAGAAAGCCCTGGGTTCAATGCCCAGTTCCAGTACCAAAAAAGAAAAAAAAAAAAAGAAAGAAAAATCTTATCAGAGATAAGATTTGCAAATCATATGTAAGACGCAATAAAACATTCCTGAAAATCACAGACATGTACTTGAACAATTAGAAAGATGTTCCTTGCTTTAAAACAATACGATTAAAAATTTTTAGTATGTCACTTTAACATATGCTATGCAACTATGCTCACATATATATCTATTTATCTATATCATATCTATTTATCTATGTATATCTAATAGCATTGCAGCAAACAAAGAGTTAAAGAAATCTCAATCTATATTTCTTAGGGAAGATAAACAGTGAGTAAACTGGGAGGAACTGAATAAAAAGCTAAAGGCTGGGTCTAGTAACTGTACTCTTTATTGAGATGTTCTATGAACTCTCTAATTTAACACTGTAATACTAGCTTCTAATAGCTAGAGAAGTAGAAGAGTTATAAAATCAAGGAATAAATCAAAGTATTTTTGGAAATTTAGTATGTGATAAAATTGAAATCTCAAATCACTGAAGCAAAGATTGACTTAATAAAAAATGTAGGAAGTACTTGATACCTATTTGCAAAAATGATTATAATAATCAACATAAAATTGCAAGTATATATCTGATGCTATACATAAAATTAAACCAAAATTAACTCCCCCCACATAAGAGTTAGTGACAAAACCAAAACAACACAAATACTAGTATCATCATGGGTGAATTCTTCTCAAACCTTCCTGGCTTTAAATACTTAATAATCATATGTGATAAGAAAAATGATACATTTGACCATTCAAAAATATCTGTGTGGCAAATAAATTGCATGATAAAGTTACACGATGCTGAGAAACTCCAAGAAAATATTTTCTAAATGTCACATACAAAGGTAACTGAATGGTAACTGAAATAAATTTGGAACTTCAAAATTAAAGGGGAAAAATACCCTATGCCTAATGCAAAAGAATAAATATATGAACACAAAATTCCCTATAAAACATAGAATATGACCTTTAAGTATTTAAAGATATTCAACCTCACTTATAAAAGAACAAACTAAGCCAACCTAGGCACAAAATCTTGGAAATGAAAATCCCTTGATAAAATATTCTGATTGCAAGAGGACAGCAACCCTCTCACGTGTTGTTAAGGGGAATACAAGTTAACACAAACCATAGTAACTAATTTTTTAAAATGGTGTTATGACTTGGATGAGAGGTATCCCCAAAAGCTCATGTGTGAGACAATGCAAGAAGGCTGAGAGGTGAAATGATTGGGTTGTGAGAGCTTTAACCCTATCAGTGAATTAATCCCCTGATAGGGATTAACTGGGTGGTAATTGAAGGCAGGAAGGGTGTGGCTGGAGGAGGTGGGTTGTTGAGGGCATGCCTCTGGAGTATATATTTGGTGATCTGAGCTGTATTTTGCTTCCTGATCATCATGTGAGCCCCTTCCCTCTGTTCTGCCATGATGTTTTCCCTCACCTCAAGCCCCAAAGAATGCAGCTGGCCCACTATGGACTGAGACCTCCGAAACCGTAAGCCTCCAAATAACTTTTCCTTCTCTGAAATTGTTCTTCTCAGGTCTTTTAGTTGCAACAGCAAAAAAGTTGACTAATGTTCATTCTTACCTCTTTTCTGAGCAAACCAGCATCTATAAGCTTACCCTAAAAATCCAAACTGTACCAATAGAAAATTACATATACACAAGGCTACTCATTGAAACACCATTTTTGGTATTAAAGTACTGTAAACAAACTACATGATAAAATATGCACATTCACTTAAATAATCCCTTTCCCTCAAGGACGATAGAATATTTTATGTTTTGATCCAGAAACGAATAATTATGTAGAATTTTGCTTAAAGTCATTTGGGTTGTGACTTTTTTTGTTTTTTAAGGCAGTCAATTTTATCATTCCCATGATCAAATTCCATGGAACTTTGGTTTGCGGCTCCAAAAATGTAGAGCCTCTAAGTCACCACTCCTATCCTTAAACAAAGCAACACAGAACCAACAAACTGGATTTTCACAAATCAATGACTTTGGAGGATCCATCGAGTACTGAGTACTGAGCACTGAGCATGCACTCAGCCTGAAATCTGGAGTGACAGGCTCATCCAGAAAGATCCACATGCAAGTTCTATTTTGCTAGAAGAGAAACCACTGGAACCATAAACTCAGAAGAATGGTTAAATGGTTAATTTTGAAAAAAATAGTCCTAGGCTTGATGTGAATTAATGAGATAATGAAAAAACCCTGAGGTCACAGTCTCAGGGAATTCTGTATTTCACTGAGCTTTAGCTACAGAAGCTCTTCCAGATTCTTATAGTTAAGAGGAAGGTATCTTCCTATAGCTCTGACAGAAGGAGGTAAGTAGAAATCACTATGAAATACACCTACAGCCTTCTCCATACCAAAGCCCTCCTCTAAAAATAGTCCTTAGCAAAAGCTTAATTAACCTAGAGAAAGAGAATTCCTCTCAATCCCCTCCAGTTTCCTTTTCTCATCTAAGAGGGAAAAATAAATGGAAGGTTTCAGGACCTTAAAGCATTTGATTGTGAATAGGGCAGCCAGGGTAGGGGTAATGGACAGAGAAAAACACTTGTGTAAGTCAGATCTCCCAGCCACAGGGTCACCAAGATTTAACTAGGTGATTATATAACCTCCTCACTTCATCTGTACCAGAGGGAAAAAAAGAGAAAACAACAACAGCAAAAATGACCGTGAAACGTACAGTAAAACAGGGAAGAGCTGTGATGCAGATCTAATCAATGCCTACTTCTTAGAGGTCTAGAGAGTCATTCCTCTCTTCCTAATGCAGAAAGGAGAATGCCACTGAGAATGCATGTTTCCTTTATAAATTCAATTTTCTCTTGCAAAAAGACGGTATCCAGGTTTTTATTGAGAGATACCCCTGTCTGAATTTCTCAAAATAACCATCTCAAAATAATTCTTGTTCTAAACAGTCATCTCTAGGGTGGTATATTCTGGTCTCCTTCAGTTCTATTTTGAGGTATTGTGTCCTAAACGCAAGCCATAGAAATCAAAACTATCCTGAAGAAAGGAAGGATGACTAACTGGCATATCCTTATACTTGACACAGCTCATCAAACAATTAGTAGTCTTGAAAATGGGTCAAAAGAAGCTTCCCAAAATGAAAAGGATCTGGATATAAGGTGAGTAATTAATATACATATATTTAAGTTAAAAGTCTATATGTGACCTAGTTAGAAATCCACAATACACTAAAACAGTTTTTACAGCAAGGAGATAAAAGAGTATTAATTGGCTTTTGCATCTCTACAACACAGTTTCTGAGCTATCTTAAAGGTCTGCAGCAAAATATTAATTGGCAAACCTTTATGAACTTATTACAGTGGATGAAATTTCAGTTATACATAGGGATTTTACTGATCTCATTTGAGTGTGTACCCCCAATGTTCATGTGTTAAGACTTTAATTCCTCAGTGTGGCAATGTTTTTGCGTAGGGCCTAATAAGAAGTATTTGAGATAAAGCTCTCATGAATGTATTTACGCCTTTCTTATGGAATGGATTAGCTCTTACAGGAGTTTAGCTCCTTGTTCTTTCTCATGCACATGCCTCTTCTTTTGATTCCAACCATGTTATAAAGTAGCCCGAGACCTTTACCAGATGCAGTTGCCTGATATGGGTCTCCCCAGTTTCCAGATCTATAAGCTTAAATAAGCTTCGCTACTTCATAAATTATTCAGTCTCAAAGATTCCTTTAAATGAACAGAGAACAGACTGAAATATCCACTAACTTTAAACAAGTTGCCCTTTATAATCTTAGAAGAGTTATTGAATATAAAATAAAAAACACAGGTAACTCAGTTATAGAGAGCACTTGCCTTCCTTGTGTGATGTCCCCTGGCTTGGACCCCGGCATTTCAAAAGAATATGCATATATGTATGTATATAATACACATTAATACACATATGTATTAAGAAAGAATAAAATAAGAAGTACTAAAATAAGAATACTACCCATCGGAAGTATTGACTTGCTTGCACTTCTCTGATCATCAATAAATAATATATTGAGTATAAACCAAGTCTTGGGTATTTGCAAGTTTCCCTGACAAATGGAACACATGGACCCCCAATTAAATAGTGAATATGGGGGATTGGAGGGGTGGTTCAGCACCTGCCTAACTGTGTAAGGACCTGGGTTTGATTCCCAGTAGCACATATACAACTAAGTGGAGGACAAAGGTCAGATGAAAAAATAAAATGATCTCTCTTGAAAAATAGTATACTACAGTATAAATTAAAACAGGGGCTTTGAGTCTTAAAACATTATATAAGACTAATTAGTGGAGTGATTATACCCACTTTTTCTCCATTTAACAAAATAATTGGGTCTGCTGCTAAACCTGGAAGGAGGAATGACACTCATAGTACATTATTGCAACCTCAATTCCCAGGGGAATTGCAAAGATTAGGGCCACCATCAAGGAATTGAAGGAGGAGGAAGCAAGATGGCGTTCTGAAGACAAAAGGCTTTCCCTGCACCTCCGCAACTGATCGAGATTTCTCCAACTTCTCGCCAGTATTTCCAGGTGCATTTGGGGAGATTGGCATTGTGAAGCACCAGTCCTAATCTTGGCAGTAGATTTGAGAAATAGAGACTTGGAAGCGACCTGGGGCTTTGTTCTGATCTGTCTCGGCTGCAGCGTGGCAGCAATCACCCCACCTACACTCCGCCCGCCCGAGTCACATCTGCAAAGAAAAACCCGCGCAGCTTTAAAATCATCGTTCTCGCAAGGACTCCTCTTGGACCTGCGTTCTGTTTTGCGACGGGATCGGTGACTGGAAATATCGTCCAAGCAAGCGAGGAGCGGAGGTTTGAGTGGAGGAGGTGGGGCGGATTCGCCACGGGCGAGGAGACCCAACAACCGTCCATGCTTTGTCCGCTTGCTGGTTGCCACATTCCCAGCCCACCGGATCAGGGCGGGACCTATTTGGGACTGCAAAGCAAGCTCTGGGTGCCCCGTCAGGAAGCAGCGGAGATCGAGGGAGGAGACGGGACCAGAAGGCTTGGCTGAAGCCCTAGGGAAGTTGTGGGAGCAGCGAGGGAGGAGGAGCATCCATTTTTGAGACCACACTTCCTGCCCTGGACCCGCCTCCCCCGGGTCTGCAAAACAGGCTCATAGGACTGTGCCTGGATCCAGCAGCTGAACACAGGCAGTCTCAGCAGAAGGTGGAGTCCGGGGCCTGAATCCTCCTCTCATAAAGGATCTGGGACTGAGGAGTAACGGAGTTGAAGGCTCTGTCCTCCCAACGTAGACTGGTCTTTCACAGAGCTGAGAGACTGACCCCCACCTCAGGGATCACAGAAGTCATGACCGACAACTACCAGCAGATGGAGCTCTGATAACATATCTTCTGATTTTCAGATCCCCTGAATACATCTTAAAAAAAAAAGTTAAAACTGGTCATATCCAGCCAGAAATAGAAGATCCATTCCCTGAAAGGACCAGAGACAATCATACTAGCGATACTTCCAGGGTTTTTCTATTAAGTATACATTTCATTTTTTTAAAATTTTTTAATTTTTTAATTTTTTTAAATTTTTTTACTTTGCCTTTATTTCGACTTCATTTTCTAGGTGTGTACCAAGGCGATATAAGGTGGAGTTTACTGGTTCTCCAATATATAAAAACTCTAACGGTTTTTTACTTTTCTGTAATGCTAACGTTGTAGAATAGTTAACCCCTACCCCTCCCTTTTTTTTTCTCTTTTTCTTTTTCTATCCCGTCTCTTTTCTTTTTTCTCTCTCCTCTTAGAGGGATAATTAACAATAGTAGTTCTTCTTAGTTTGGTAGCCTGTTTTTAAGGTTTCCTCTCTCTTTTCCCTTTTTCTCCTATTTAGCATATCTCTGACTCACTCTTACCCATCCATCCTAGCCCTGTTATCATTCTTGAGAAGAAGGACTCTAGTCAGTGCATAGTAACTGAAATATTTTATGCCTGAAGAACATAATTCTCAGGGAACACTTCTTCCCTTAAATTTTAGCAATAACCCAAATCTTGCCAACAACCCTTTTACCCTTCCTATATTAGGCCACAGCTATCCTAGCTTCCCCTCGGATCTGTATCTTCTTTTCTATTTCTTTCTTTCCTGCTTTATTTCATAGTTAGTAAATCTTTTCTATTCATTTTCCTTTTCTCTTCAAATGTTTTCCCCTTAGCATTGTCTTGTTCTTTCTACAGCAAATTCTGTAAATCCTCCACTTTCTCACTGTACATAATTGATATACATAAACCTCTCTCTTAATTTTGCCGGCATTACCCCCCCTTCTGACTCCAAATTAGTTAAATCAATTTCACCCCCCAATGTAAAGACTGTGTAAATATTACTGCGGTAATTGTTCATCTGAGTAACACGTATTTGTTCCTGAATTTCTGTCATAGGTAATAGTAATTTTCTCGTATCACCAAAAGTATTGATTATTACCTACATTACTTGTATAGGCTGAAATTGGTAGTCCATTACAGTGGATGCTAAATAACTAATTCACTACTATTTATTGTAAGCTTTGATTGTTCATATTACTAATTTACTTCTAGCATATGAGGTGTTGGAATTCTGCAAGGGAAAAAAAAAGTTTAGAGTAAAAGGGGTTGTCTTGTGAAATCAGCTCTCCTGACAAAACCCCATCTCAAAGAAGGGTTGGGACAGATCTCCCAACCCAACAGCTTAGTCCATAAGGCAGAAGACAGGAAAAAGAACCACAGAACCTGTAGTGCTCCCACAAAAGTTTCACCTGGTAAATAAGAGAGAAGAATCTCTTCAGCCATGAGAAATAAAACTCGAAGAGGCTCACCACAATCCCAAAACTCCCCTGATAGGGGGGCTATGGCCAGGGACTGGGATGAAAATCTAGAACAATATATCAAAGAGCTGATAACAAAAAGGATCATCGACTTAAAAGAAGAGATAATGAGGGGAATAACCGAGAAAATCCAAGATCTGAAAGACTCGATTATTACAGTAATAGATTCTCTCACTAAGGAAGTTACAGACCTCAAATCTGTAGTCAATGACATGAAAGGGACCATGCAAGAATTTAATAATAGATTAACTTCAGTAGAAAATAAAACCTCTGCCAATGAAGAAAGAAACTCCGAAAATGAAGACAGGTTGACCAAGCTAGAGCTCACAGATATCAAAAAGGAAAAAAAATTGAATGACCATGACCAGTATTTCAAGAACGTCTGGGATGAAATGAAGAGAAACAATCTGAGAATAATTGGAATACAGGAAGAAATTGAGATGCACACCAATGGTATGAGAAGCATTCTCAAAGAGATCCTGAAGGAAAATTTCCCTCAAATAAAAGTAGAATCTGACATGCTCATCCAGGAAATTTACAGGACACCCAATAGGCCTAATCAAAAGAGAAACTCACCTAGACACATCATATTCAAAATGTACAACAGAGATACCAAAGAAACTATATTGAAAGCAGCAAGGGAGAAACGCCAAATCACATTCAGAGGCAAGCCAATAAGAATTGTATGTGACTTCTCAACCCAGACGCTGGAAGCAAGAAGGTCTTGGAATAATATCTTTCAACATCTCAATGACCACAACATGCAGCCTAGAATTCTATACCCAGCAAAGCTCAGCTTCAAATTTGATGGAGAAATAAAAACTTTCCATGAAAAAACAAAACTGGCAGAATTTGTCAACAGAAAACCTACCCTACAAAGAATTCTCAAGGAATTACTCCAGACAGAAGAACAAGTACATGATACCCCTAATCCACAAACAGAAGAAATTCAGTGAAGGTATCACCTACCAAGAACCAACCAAGGCCACCATGGAAACAACTAAGTAAGACACAATGACCACGAAACAACTGCACACTTCTATCTTAACACTGAATGTGAATGGTCTAAATGCACCACTCAAAAGACACAGACATGCAGACTGGATCAAAAAACATAATCCAACCATATGCTGCTTACAAGAAACTCACCTAACAGGCAAAGACATCCACAGATTAAGGGTGAAAGGATGGAAAAAAATCTACCACGCCTATGGCCAAAGAAAACAAGCCGGTGTCACTATACTTATATCCGACAAAGTAAATTTCAATCATAAATCAATCAAAAGAGATAAAGAAGGCCACTACCTAGTGCTAAAAGGAACGCTTCAACAGGAAGAAATAACCATAGTTAATATTTACTCTCCAAACAACAGTGAATCCAATTACATGAACAAATTATTTCACAACATCAAACCTCTCGTGGATCATAATACAATAATACTGGGAGACTTCAACACTCCGCTGTCACCATTAGACAGATCATCAAAACAAAAAATCAATAAAGAAATAGCCAGCCTGAATAATTTCATAAACCAAATGGACTTCACTGACATATATAGAGTTTTCCATCGTAAATCAGCAGAATACACCTTCTTCTCTGCAGCACATGGATCCTTTTCCAAAATAGATCATATACTGGTTCATAAAGATAATCTCAGCAAATACAAGAAAGTAGACAATATCCAGTGTGTCCTTTCAGACCACAATGCTATAACCCTAGCAATCAACAGCAATAATCATAACAGAAAACAAACATATTATTGGAGATTGAATAATACCCTATTAAATGAAGAATGGATCCAAGAAGACATGAAAGAAGCAATCCACAAATTCTTGGAAGAGAACGAAAATGAAGACACAACATATAGAAACCTTTGGGACAGCATGAAAGCTTTCCTAAGGGGAAAATTCATAGCATTGAGTGCCCACATTAAAAATGAAGAGAGATCTCAAATAAACAAGCTT
>PVKS010026668.1:0-28390 GCA_004027875.1 Aplodontia rufa
ATATATATATATATATATTTATGATCTGAGGAATAACCTGGTTCTTATTCAAATGAAAATTCTGGGGGCATACTATAGACTTGCAGAATGGGACTCTTGCTGGGAAGAACCCTGGAATTTGCATTTTTTACATATTACCCAGTGATATTGGTACTGATGGCCCCAAAATTTGAGAAACGCTGAACTGGGAAGGTGCTGAGAGCTAAGGAATGGGGAGTAAACAACAGGCTGACGAATTCCAAGCAACCTCGTCTCCCTGAACCGCTGGGGCATACTTCTCTGCTAAGGAGTGGGAGGGAGGAGTTGGGTTTTGGTTTTGGATCCGGGTGCCCACTGGGACTACTTTAAGGTCATCTTGGAACCACTCCCCGTCCAGTCCCCCAGGACAAGGGCCTTTTTATGCCCCTCAGGAACTGTGTGCAGTGTTCATGCTCTTCCAAGTGCTGCTATGTTTTAAAATGATACTTATTATGGTTACTTTTCTGAAATTGGAAAATTTCAAAAATAGCAAATCAGTCATAAAGCAATGACTGTTTATGTGAGCTTAAGAAGCATTAAGCAATGCCTCCTTTGTGCTGAGAATCAACATTATTTACTTTGGGAATCTTGCCCAGAATTTGTGTTAATTCATTCACACAGTTTCTCCTTCCAGACATGGGACTTCAGTTTATCCCAGACCGGGCAGGGAACAAGGAAAATCATCATAAGCAGACCCAACCTCGTCCACCACACTCAGGACCTTCAGTGATACAGGTATCAGCCACTACTCCAGACCCTTCCTAGAATAGAAATTCCCTCTTCAGGCTCTGCTGGGACTCATCTGGGAATGAGGCTGCCTGGTTTTGGTTATCCGTTGCTGTGTAACAACTTTGCCAAGACTTGATGACTTAACCACCACTTCATTCTCTTTTGAGATTGGGTCTTGCTTCATGGCCCAGGCTAGGGGATCCTGCTCGTGATCCTGCTGCTTCAGGCTCCTGAATAAATGGAATTACAGGTCTGTGTCTCTGTGCCCTACATGGAGACCCTTTCCCCCACCCCCCTGTCCTATTGGGGATGGAACACCAGGGTCTTGCACATGCTAAGCAAACACTACCGCTGAGCTACAGCCCTGTCTTTAACCATACACCATTTTATTAGCTCTTCCCACTCTTTGGATTGATACCTCAACCAAGCAGACTGCTCCATGTGGTATCAGTTGGGGCTGTAGCCATCTGGGGACTTAACTAGGCCAAAAGCCCATGGTGACTCATCATGTGGCTAGTAATTGATGCTAGTCGTCAGCTGGGAGCTCAACGAGGGCTCGCAGTGATAAAAACATCTACACCTGGTCTCCTCCTGGATCTTGGGTTTCCTGTGATACAGCAGCTGGGATTGGAGGGGGACATCCTAAGAACAAGTGTTCTAAAAGGGAGGAAGTGCTTCAAAGCACTGTTTCAGGATTCAGTTCTAGCTCTACAGCCTTGGAAAGCTAGCACTGAGTCCTCAAGTTAGGATTCAGTTGATTAATCCCTTGGAACCTCAGTTTCCCCATCCACCAAAAGAAGACAGTGTCTTCCTCATCGGATTGATATTAAATGAGGATTGGCAATAAAGAAGAATGAAATTGCGGCATTTGCTGGTGAATGAATGGAACTGAAGAATGTCATGTTAAGTGAAATAAGCCAGACTCAGAAGTTCAAGGGTTTCTCTCCTATGCAGAAGCTGGACCAAAATAAGGGTGGGGGGTAGCGCGGGGATCCTATGAAGACAGAAGGAAGATCAGGGAAGCAGAAGGGGATGGAAGAGGAGGAACATGAAAAGAGAGGAACAGTGCGATGTAATCGACCAAATTATGCTATATACGTACAAGAACAAACCGTAAATTTCACCTTTTTGTGTATCTGCAAAACACCAATTAAAAAAAAACTAAACACAAATAGAAACAAGACCAGTAAAGAAGAGGAAGGGGAACAGGGAGAGCGGAAGCGAGGGAAACAGGAAGTACTGGGGACTGAAGTGGAACAAATTATATTCCATGCATGTATGACTGTCAAAACGAACCCATGATTACGCATAACTATAAAGCACTAAGAAAAACATTAAAATTTTGAAAAATGAGGGCTGGGGTGGTAAAGTACTTGCCTAGTATGTTCAACACCCTGGATTCAATCCTCAGTACCAAAAAGAAAAAAAGTCAAAAATTAATTGAGATAAGGTGTAAAGCCCTTCATTCACGCAGTGTTCATAAACAGAATGGAATATGATAGTGGACACACATCCTTGTGTGTCCCCGGTACCCTGCAACCTCTGCAGATTTTTTTGCATTTACTAGTGAGAGGCCAGAAAGCATGATCTTTAGGGAGAATGAGACCCTAAATAGCTCCTCCCCTCCACACCTACACAGGTTCCCCCTTGTACCATAGTGTCTGTCTCCCCTCCCCTTACGTCGGGGCTGGCTGACTCCAGCTTCGGTAATAAAGTGCATCGCACGATGTTCCAGGACTTCTGATCTCAGGAAGATGGCAGCACCTCTTCCTTCCTGGTATGTGCTTAGAGTGTTGCCTCTTATGTGTGTCTGTGTGTAACATCAAACCCCTTCAAAATGCAAGACTACAATGAAAAATAAAATCTTATTAAAAAAAAAAAAAAAGAATACTGCCTCCCAGAACTCAGCTGTTCCAGGTGGAGAGGCCACGTGGAGGAGAAGCAAGCCTCTCCTGCTAACAGCTGAGCTCCCAGCCCACAGTCAGCACCAACCCCGAATCTGGTGAATGAATCATTTTGGATTCTAGCCCAGATGACGGACCACAGCGCCAACTGACAAGTGGAACAGGACCACCATACTGAGCCCTATTAATCACATAATCATACTTAACGATTGTTTTAAATCTAAGTTCTAGGGTAATATGTGGCCAACCTCCTCGAGGACCTCTGTGAGGCCTGCCTCATGCTGTGGTCTAATCCTTTTGCATTTGTACCAAGGCTGGTCTATGTGGTCAATAGAATGCTACAGAAGGGCGCATTAGATGTGTGGTCTGTAGCTTTCAAGATTAAGCTATAAAAAACCTTTTTTTTTTTTTGGAACTGGGGATTGAACCCAAGGACACTCTACCACTGAGCCACACTCCAGCCCCAGCAGTAGATACTTTAAACAGGTGCTTTGACACTACCCACCCAACACACAATACAAATACAGGACAGATTCCCTCTCTTCGGGCACCTTCCCACCCTGCTTTAAACATCTGGAATGATCTTTTCAGTTTGGGGCTTTCTTTTCCTTTCCTAAACACCACCCTAAGGGAGTTTGGCTCCTAGTGTTCCTAGAGCGCCCTGTTGAGCAGCACTGGCTGCTGCGGCTGAGCTCCTGCAGCGTTAATTGTTTTCCAAACTTTGACCGTAAATCCCGAGGGCTGCAGAGGTTCCATTTCCACACGTCCTCTGAGGCCTCAGGTGCCTGCCTGGGCTGCTTCAGCTCCCAAACGTGCTGCAACGCAGGTGGCTGTCTGCAGGGGAATAATGATCATCGTCCTGAGGGCCTAGCGGGTGAGCAGGCGGTCTGGGGGGCCTGGGAGGGCCCCTCCTTGACCTCAGATCTATTGCAGCCAGGCTCCACAGGGTGTGAAATTTTCTTTCCACTGCAAGACGTTCACTGGGGATTCAATCACTTATTCACCTGCACATTCTTCTGAATAAGGTGTTTGAAGACCTCCCTGCCTAGGAGGCATGAGAACAGCTGAAACTTAACCCAAGGGGAGCACAGAAGATAGGATGTACCCCAAAAGGCTGATCTTGCTCCGACCCATAGTGTCAGGTTAGACCCTCCACAGCCTTAGGCTGCAAGCTCTCTGCACCCCAGAGAACTGAAAGTGGGCTACTGTATGCATCAGAGAGTGGATTAAAATACCATGAACAAGCCAGGAATGGTGGTGAACGCCTGTAATTCCAGCGGCTGGGGAGGCTGAGGCAGGAGGATCGCAAGTTCAAAGCCAGCCTCAGCAATTTAATGAGGCCCTGAGTAATTTAGTAAGGCCCTGTCTCAAAATAAAAAGGGCTGGGGAGGGGCTGAGCAGTGGCTCAATGGTTACAGTGCTTGCCTGGCATGTGCGAGGACACAGGTTGGACGCAGGTTCGAACCCCAGCACCACATACACAACTAAGTGTTGGAGCAATGAAAACCAGATGACAAACTAAATAAAATTGATTCTTTCTCTCTTTCACTGTCCCTCTCTCTCTCAAAAAAAAAAAAAAGGCTGGGGATGTGACTCAGTGGTTAAGCACCCCTGGGTTCAATCTCCTATACAAAATAATAATAATAATAATAATAATACAATTAGCACATGCTAAGTGTATTTGTTTCCTAGCAAAGTGTCACAAGCTGGGTGACTTAAAACAAGAGAAGTGTCTTCTCTCGCAGTTCTGGAGACAGGTGTCAGCAGGGTTGGCTCCTTCTGAGGCTGTGAGAGAGAGTCTGCTGGAGGCTTCTGGGGTTTCGCTGGCCATCTTTGGCTTCCCTTGGATTGTTGATGCATGGGCCCAAACCCTTGCTGTATCTTTACATGACATTCTCATGTGCACATCTGTCTGTGTCCAAATTTCCCACCCTCCTGATTTCATCTTTACTTAATCATCCGCAAAGACCCTATTGCCAAATAAGGTCACAATCACAGACGAGGGGGCTTAGGATTTCAACATCTTTGGGAAGGGGGACATAATTTAACCAGTGACACTGAGCATTTAGTAAACACAGTTAATACTCACAAAATACTGGGCCCTGCCATGATAATTATTTTGTATACGGTATTCCTAATCCTCACAAAGATTTCCGTTTTATAGCTGTAGATACTGGGGATTAGAAAGATTATGGGGTATATCCTAGATTACATAGTTGGAAAGCGTGGGCTCTGGAATCAGATTGCTTCACTTACCTCGGAAGCCACACAGAAGCTATTTCAACTCTCTATGCCTCAATTTCTTTCTTTGTAATGTGTGGATAATAATAATCATACCTCATCCATGCTGAGTTGTTGAAAGGGTTTTAAAAGATAATGAATATACAGAGCTAGAACACAGTAATTACTGAACTCGCAGTGGCTGTTATTAAAGGTCCTGGAATCCATTTTTTGTATGTTCTCTTGGGGTATTTTATTTTGTTTTGTTCTTTGCAATGCTGAGGATCAAACCCAGGACCATGCACATGCTAGGCAAGCACTCTACCGGTGAGCTGCATCCCAAATCCTGGAGTCAAGATTTAAGTCTACATCTCATTAGCTCCAGAGCCATCCTTCTTTCCTCACTAATCCAACACAACTGGGTGTCAGGCATCTCTGTGTCCGTGATCTCACAGAATCTTTACTATGCCCCAGGAAAAGGAATATTTCTGGGTACATTTTATGGATGTGGGAACCAAGGCACAGAGAGGTGAAGTGACTTGCCCAACCTAACCCAGGAAATGAAGCATCCTAACCAGCTCTGCTGATTCATAACATTTTTTTCTCTATGTTATCTGTCATCCCAATGCATGGAAGTTCACAGCCATAATGTCGGGGAACATTTTTCTCTACTATGGTTTGCTAATAACATCTATTTCTAAGTTAGTCCACCAAGATTATAAATTCAGTCAGTAGCCCAAGACTATGACAGGCAAAGGGTCTGTTTCCATAAATCAGCTTCTGCCAGGTTCAGAAAGCTCAGACCAGAGCTGGGCATAGTGGTAGATGCCTATAATCCCAGCAACTGGAGAGATTGAGGCAGGAAGACCCCGGGTCCAAAGCCAGCCCTTAGAAATTTAGCAAGGCCTTAAGCAGCTTAGTGAGACCATATCTCAAAAATAAAAAAAATAAACAATCAAGGGCTGGGGATATTGCTCAGTGGTTAAGTACCCTTGAGTTCAATCCCCAGTACTCCCCCCTGCAAAAAAAGTTGGGAGGCTAGTGTCCCTTACCTGAAATACTTGATTTCTGTTTGTTTGTTTGTTTGTTTGTTAATTCAGACTTTGGAATAGTTGCTGAGATATCTTAAAGATATCCAAACATGAAATTCATTTATTTCATATACACCTGTACACACAGCCTAGCCTGATGGTAATTTTAGACAACGTTTTTAACATTCCTGCATCCTGACCGAGACTTAGCATGGGAGGTCAGGTATGGAATTTCCTGCCTGTGGTGTTATGTTGATGCTCAAAATGGTTTGCATTTGGAACATTTCAGATTTCAGATTTTTGGGGTAGGGAGATTCAACCTACATAAGATTTTTCACCTAGGAAGACTGTGAATCAGCTTTGAGGCCCAATCCTAAATTCCTGGCAAACCAGTGCTAGGAAGGATTCTAAAAGTGGGGTGCCGTGACAGCACCCAGAAGTTATTTCTCTTAAGTTTCATTGCTGGGATAAAAAGAGGGCAAGAGTGGCCAAGGCCTCCAGTTGGAACTTACTCTGATCTTCTCTCTGGCACCTCTCTCCCAGCTGCTCATCCACACACAATTCTATCCCACAGATACCTAAGGAGGGCAGCTGTTGCCAAATGGCTACCCCACACCTCATTTGGACCCTAAGACAAGTTTTACTTACCTGCATTTTTAAGTGGTTCTATTTGTGTGTGTGTGTGTGTGTGTGTGTGTGTGTGTGTGTGTGTGTGCAGGGGATTGAACCAAGAGGCACTTTACCACTGAGCTAAATCCCCAGATCCCCAGCCCTTTTTATTGTTTTTATTTTGAGACAAGGTCTCGCTAAGTTGCCTGGGATCTCGATCTCCCAAATAGTTGAAAGCTTGCTTTCTTTCTTTCTTTCTTTCTTTTTTTTTTTTTAAAGAGAGAGGGACATGGGGCTAGAGCAGTGGCTCAGTGGTTTCGGTGCTTGCCTGGCAAGCACAAGGACCCGGGTTCAAACCCCAGCACCACATACACAACTGAGTGTTGGAGCAACTAAGGCCATGTGAAAAACTAAATAAAGTTGTTTCTCTCTTAAAAAAAAAAAAGAGAGAGAGAGAAAGAGAGAGAGGGACAATGTGTGAGAAAGAAAGAATCAATTGTACTTTAGTTTTTCACACGTCGTTGTGTACGTGGTGCTAGGGTTCGAACCTGCGTCTTCGCGGATGCCAGGCAGGGGCCATAATGGCTAAGCCACTGCTCCAGCCCCAGCTTTCTTTCTTTAATGCTCCAAAGCAACTGGCTACTTTTTGACATAGGTGGTCTGGATTTTCATAACTTCACATCTTTACATATTATGATTTCTATGCCCGGAATTCACTTTTCTCTTCCTCTCCCTATTAATGACTTAATTCTTCTACATGCATGCATAAGTTACTCCCCAAGCCTTCTCCATTTATGACTTGGGTCCTCTTCTATGGAATGTATTGTATTAGCATATATTATGTAAATATATATGCCATATATATACCTCATACACATGTTTATATATATGATGATATATACATGTTTTATATATAGCATATAATATACATGTATATGTGTGTGTTAGCAATTAGAAAATGACCTTTGGAGACAGAAACCCTGGGTTCAAATCCCAGCTCTACCATTTATAAGCCGCTTGATTTTTTTTATTTTATTAAGGAATTTAATTATTGTACAATCATAAATGCATTTAAAGTAAAATATAATATGCATATACTCTTAAGCCATAATTACCCCCTAGATCCCTCCCTCTTCTCCCTCCCTCTCCCCTCCCCTCCCCCACCTGCTCTATCTCCCCCTACTACTACATATTGCCCTAGATTATTTGTAACTATGCCTTTGTTGGGTCTAACACATGACTACCATTCACACAGGCCTGGGTTTAGCTCCAGCCTCCACAAATGAGTGAAAACATTCGACCCTTGACTCTCTGGGTTTGGCCAACTTTGCTCAAGCGGCTTGATTTTAAGTGAATTCATTGTCTGAGTCTCGTTTGCTTCATATATAAATGGCGGTGATGATAAAGTCAACAGCGAAGCGTCCCAGTGAAGATTGGTTGCAATACGGCTAAACTATTAGAAAAGTTTGGCTGCGGCTTTCATCTCACTAGTTTCTTTGTGTAATTCTTTGTGGGCATCTGTTTCCCAAGTACATGTGGCCTTTGGGGCAGGGACTATCTTATTCATCTTTCATGTCCTCAATAAACAAGTATTGAATGAACAAACCAACTCGTGAATTATGCGTATGTTGTTTCGTGACTTCTACTCGAGGTTCCTGGAGGTTGTCAATTGGTTTTGAGGTTTTTTTCTTTGTTTTTTGAGGTATGAGAAAGCTGGGGAGTTGTCCCTGCCTGCAGGAACCGGAGGGCTCTCAATCGGTGGTTGACTGGGAATGAAGTAGACACACTGGTCCTGAGTTCTCCAAGCACTTTATTTTTTCCCTCTCTCTAGAGGTAAAGCTTTTCCTTCTCCTCTCACTGGAGTCCCTCTTTCTACTCCCGAGGCTTTTCTTCTTCTTCTTTCTTCCTGTACGCCTGGTATTTATTTATTACAACCCCCAATAGGGACACGGTACAAACATAATCAACCAATTGCAACAATAGAGCAGCCAAAAAGCTTAGTCGTGCAGTCAGGCAGTTTGCTAATTACTCGGGAAGTTACAAGCCAGCTGGGCCTCTTACAGAGTTGTTTACCACTAATTCTTTTCTCTGGCATCCAGCCAGGCGTCATGTTGGCCTCAGTCTCCAACAGGGAGTGAACACAGGGGCACTCTGCCACTGAGCTACATCTACAGCCCTTTTTCTTTCTTTCTTTCCTTTTCAAGAGAACCAATTTTCATTTACTTTTCATGTGGCTTCCATTGCTCTGACACTTCATTGTGTACGTGGGGCTGGGGTTCGAACCCACATCCTCACGCCTGCCAGACAAGTGCTGTAACAGCTGAGCCACTGCTCTAGCCCCCCTTTTTCTATTTTTTAGTTTGAGACAGGATCTTACTAAATTGCTGATACTCTCCTCAAATTTATGAGTAATCTCCTGCCTCAGACTCCCAAGTCACTAGGATTACAGCAGTGGACCACTGTACCTAGGTAAATGGATCTTTCTTTCTTTCTTTCTTTTTATAAGTGATATAATCTCCATGTTCCTGCAAAACCTATTACAGAATCAGTATCCCTTTGCCTATCCAACTTTCCAACCATGCTGCCATTAATTCCTTAAGTCCCTACGTGTGCTAGCCACTCCTCTTAACTAGAAATGGTGTTTATTTTTCCTATCATTGAATCTGGACTGGCCTCAGGACATTGTTATGCCAGAATGCATCCTAAGCCTGAGTTAGATCCCCAGCACCTCAATGAAACAAAAGAATGCAATCTAAAAAACACTGTGACATTTCCAGACCTAGGCTGTAACAGCTCTGGTGGTATCAATGTTACCCTCTTGGGATCCAGTTGTCTCCTTAGAACACTCAGATTAGTCTGCTCGATGATTGGAGACCACAAGACAACAGAGGTAGCTAGCCTTCCCTCAGCTGTTCCTGTCCCCCCTGTTAAGTCATCTGAAATTCTAGAACATCTCTCTTGGACATTCTCACCCTGGCCAGACTCCCACCTGAATGTGGTCATGTGTGACCCAGCCACAACCATATGGCAGAAGAACCACCCAGCTGAGCACAACCCACAGAATCATGAGAAATAATTAATCATTACTTTTGAGTCGCTGACTTTTGGAGTTATTTGTTCCATAGCAATAGACAAACAAAAAACTCCCCTCCGCCGCAAGTCCTCTCCTGATTTTACCCTCCAGATGATTATTGTAATTTCTGTAGGGGGCTTGGGTGAGAGGAGAAGGCAAAAGAAGGAGAAGCTCATTTGCCTCCCATGGCCCAATTGGCCTAGCAACAGCAGCCTTGGCAACCAGATGTGGAGAACCTTGAAAGGTCAGGCTTGGGAGATGGTCACAATGGCAAGTATACATCTATTCAGTGGATATAAGGAGATGGGGTGACCACAGCTGACCTTGCCTCCTACCCCTAGTTACCCTCTTCTATCTCAGACTGGTGAGAACAGAGGCTGACTGTGGAGGCTTTAGCCAGCTCCCTTAGTCTGTATCTATGGTGTCCATCTGTTCCTTCCACATTTGATGAGGACTAGGATTAGAGCCCCATGCCATTGTCTTTTACAGAACAAGGCTCTCTTTTCCAGCCGTTCAGTATGCCAGTCATGGAGATGACAAGATTTGAGAAAGAGATTATTCATGTGGTCACCAAGTATTTCAAGACGGTAGCCCTGGTCTCAATTCCACCTCCCCAAGGGCTGAAGCAGTGTCTCAGCAGTTGGAGCACTTGCCTGGCATATGCAAAAACCCAGGTTCAAACCCCAGCATCACATACACAACTAAGTGTCTGAGACACAAAGGCCAGATGAAAAACCAAATAAAATTGATTCTCTCTCACTCTCTCTCAACCTCTCCTTTTCTTTAAAAAAAAAAATCCACCTCCCTAAGCATAGAGGTTAGGAGTATTTATGGGTGAGAAAGGTGATTGGTGGTAAGGAAGAGGAAAGTAGTCAGTGGCCCGTGCATGTGTAATCGAACTTCTTGGTTCTTCCTAGGGCTCATGGTTAGAAAATGGCAGTGTTGGTATTATCTGCTGGTGGAGTTTTGGTCCCCTGATGTCAAAAGGTTACTCACAGCTGGGCGCAGTTGCACATGCCTGTAATCCCAGCAACTTGGGAGGCCAAGGTGGGAGGTTGTGAGTTAAAGTCAACCTCAGCAATTTAGGGAGGCCCTAAGTAATGTAGCAAGACCCTGCCTCAAAATAAAAAGGGCTGGGGATATGACTCAGTGGTTAAGTGTCCCTGAGTTCAATCCCTGCTACCAAAAAAAAAAAAAGAAAGAAAGAAAGAAAGTCACCGACTGGACATTTGTGCAAGCCCAAGTAGAAGATCAATGGGTGATTACAACCAGTTTGAGCTAAACCACTTCTGAAAAGCAACTTAAACACTAGTTACCATAGTGACCATAGCAATGGGGGCGGGCATCTATTACTTTGGCCAATAGAATCAATTACAAAAAACAAGTAACTAGAAGCAAGTGAAGCTAGATGGCTTCTTTTGATTTTTCTCTCAGTTTCATCTCCAGAAATAAGGAGATGTATTATGTATTAAACTGAATTTATAGTTTAAAATTCCAGGCCAAGATGGTGTCTCTGGTGAATTCAACCAAAATGATGGGAGGATTTAGGCTCTACATTTTAAATCTCAAAAGATAGAGATGAAATCCGGGCATGGTGGTGCACTACCGTAATCCCAGCAACTCCAGAAGCTGATGCAGGAGGATCAAGTTCAAAGCCAGCCTCAGCAACTTGCTAAGCAATTTAGCAAGACCCTGTCTCAAAATTCTAAAATTCAAAGGGCTGGGGATTGGGGCTGGAGCTATGGCTCAGCAGTAGATACTTCCCTGGTTTGTAGGAGGACTCAGTTTGGATCCCTGGCACCACTTACACAACTAAGTGTTGGAAAAAAACAAAAAACAGATGGAAAAAAATAAAAATTAACTCTCACTTTCTGTCTCTCTCTCTCTTTAAAAAAGAAGAGGGGGGGTGGAGCTGGAGAGTGGTTTAGTCGTGTCCCTGGGTTCAATTCCTGGTACTGCATAACAAAACAAAGCAAAAGAAAGATGATAAAATTTGTCCCTACGTTTGCTAAGAGGCCTGATCTTCTTCTAACTGGAAAGTGACTTTGGGTCATCCCTTCACTTTTCTGTGCTCAGAAATGCTAGGATTCTGAGAGTGCTTTGCACTTCTCATTCATGGGAAAAATAAAAGCCTGCCTGATACCTGGAGGCATCCAGATAGACAGCAGGATAGCAGGACTCTGCCTGCGGCCAAGGTGGGAGGTTGTGAGTTATCATTAGGTGCCCTTCCACAAAGGGATGTTAGCCCAGGGACCCCAATAGGCAGGAGTTAGGCTCCACCAACGATTCTGTCACCGTGAAGAGATGTCTCCAGAGAAAGGTCCTTGGAGTCCCCCGAGGAGAGGGGGGAACCTCAGCATAGGATCAACGGGGTCCTTGGCATACACGATGGAAAAGAATTTCAGCACAAGCCAGACAGAGACATAGACAGAGGTTTATTTAGGAAAGGTAGATAGATATACATTCACGGGAGAACGTGGGCTGTATCAAGAGAGACGAGCAGTAGCCACTTGGGCTGGGGGTCCAATATTTGTAGAAGGGCTGCATCGGGGGCTGAACTGGGGGTGGGTCCAGGATGGACTTGCACAATTTCGCTCCAGTTCTCCTGCTCCTGCATATTTCCTCAGTTTACAAGGGTGCAGGCAAAGGACACAGGCCAAAGGTGCAGGCCACAGGCAAGCAGGCCAAAGTGTGTTATTCAAGTTTTACAACTGTGCCTTCCGCATCTCAATGGCTTGAGGGTGCTCTCCAAGATTCAGTATTTCTCTTTCTTCAACCTAAATCCCTATCTCACTCAGTTTCACCTTATAGTCCAGGATTTTTCAGAGAGGCATACCTCTAAGCATTTTGTATCTGTTATTTTTTTTTCCCTAAGGGAGAGGGAGAAAGAATCAATTTTGTTTATTTATTTTTTTCTTCCAGTCTTTGTTTCCCTAACATTTATTTGTGTACATGGTGCTGGGGTTTGAACCTGCATCCTCAAGCATGCCAGGCAACCACTCTTACTGCTGAGCCACCATTCCAGCCCTTCTGTTTTTGTTTTGTTTTGTTTTGTTTTTAATGAGAAAGAGAAAATCAATTTTATTTAGCTTTTCGTGTGGCTTTCGTGCTCTGACACTTGGTTGTGTATGTAGTGCTGGGGTTTGAACCCGTGTCCTCGTGCATGCCAGCAGGCACTGTAACTGCTGAGCCACCGCTCCAGCCCTGCATCTGCAGCCTCCCCAAGTCAGTCTAGACAGAGAGTATAGACAGATCGCACTAAGTAGCAGTAAATACTACTGATTTTTTTTTTCCACTAAGGGTTTGAATCCAAGGATGCTTAACCACTAAACTGCATCCCCAGTCCTCTTTTGTTTGTATTTTGAGACAAGGTCTTGGTAGGTTGCCAAGGGCCTGCTTTGGTGCTTCGGCCTTGTAAGATGCTGGAATTACAGGCATGAGCCACTGTGCCCAGCTCTGTGTAATCTTAATCAATGCCATGTGGGAAAAAAATATTGCACACCTGAGACTTGCCCAAATTCCTGACTTTCAAACTGAGAGATATAGTGAAATAGGTGGTAGTGTTTTGTTTTGGGGGCGGTTTTGGATTTTGCTTTGCTTTTTGTCTCTGTGTTGTCTTTTGTCTTTTTTCATTTTGCTTTGCTTTGCCTTCTTGGAGCTCCATCCCAGGCCTCACTTATGCTGGGAAAGTGAGCTACACCTCCAGCCCCAGCTGGGTTTTTTCCCCCCTCATTAAGTTTTAGGTCATTTTGTTACACAGCAATAGATACCTGAAATTGGGGGAAATTTTTTAAATCCTTGAATTTCATCATGTTTTTTCAAGAATTACAAAATATTAGAAGAAATACACACATCCGGGCTGGAGATGTGACTCAGTGGCAGAGCACTTGCCTAGCATATGTGAGGCTCTGGGTTTGATCCCAGCACCCCCCAACACAGAAAAAATACACACACAACATGCACATACACAACTTAGAGAAACAAAAGGAACTAATATGTATTGAACTTTTTTCTTTCCACATTTTTATTGGTGTGTGAAAATCATACATATTGATGGAATCTGCTATTACATATTCATACACACACACAATATAATAACATACTTGGCCAAAGTCACTACCCAGCACTTCTCTCCTTCCCCTCTGCATCCCCCTTTCTCTTTCCTCTACTGATCTCTCTTTGATTTTCATGAGATTCCCCATCTTTCTTTTCCTTTTTTTCTCTCCAGCTTCCCCATATGAGAGAAAACATATGACCCTTGACCTTCTGGGTTTGGCTTATTTTACTTAACATAATGGATTCAAGTTCTCCATCCATTTTCCTACAAATGACATAATTTCATTTTTCTTTATGGCTGAATAAAACTCAGTCTCTGTCCGGCTGGAGCAGGGGCTTGGCACTTACGGCACTTGCCTGGCATGTTCGAGTATCGAGTTTAAACCCCAACACCACGTACACAACAAAGTGTCAGGGCAACGAAAGCCACGTGAAAAACTAAAAATAAGGGCTGGAGCAGTGGCTCAGTGGTTCCTGCACTCACCTGGCATGCCAGAGGATGCGAGTTCAAGCCCCGGCATCATGTACAACAAAGTGTTGGAGCAATGAAAGCCACAGCAGGAACCGAATAAAATTAATTCCCTCTCTCTCTCTTCATTAAAAAAAACACCTAAAAATAAAATTGATTCTCACTTTAAAAAAATAAAGTTCAGTCACTATGTGTATATAGCACACTTTCTTTATACCCATTCATCCATTGGTGAGCACATAGACAGGTTCCATAGTTTGGCTATTGTGAACTGTGCGACTATAAACATGAGTATGCGTGTATCCCCATAGTATTTTGTCTGTTTTTTTTTTTAAAGAGAGGACAGTGTGTGTTTGAGAGAGAGAGAGAGAGAGAGAGAATCAATTTTTATTGAGTTTTTCACATGGCCTTCGTTGCTCTGACACTTAGTTGTGTATGTGGGTTGCTGGGGTTTGAACCTGTGAACTTACACATGCCAGGCAAGCACCGTAACCACCAAGCCACCGCTCCAGCCCCATCTTTTTTTTTTTTAAGAGAGGAATAGAGTAAGAGAGAGAGAATCAATTTTATATATTTTTTCATCTGGCCTTTGTTTCTCTGACACTTAGTTGTGTATGTGGTGCTAGGGTTTGAACCCAGGTCCTAGCACATGCCAGGCAAGCGCTCCAACCATTGAGCCACTGATTCATGATTTTAATTATTTAGGATAAATATTGAGGAGTGGTATAGTTGGGCCATAGGGTGATTCCATGTCTAGTCTTTTGAGGATCCTCCACCCTGATTTCTACAATTCCATAACAGTGTAAAAGTGTTCCTTTTTCTCCACATCCTCTCCAGCATTTATCGCTTGTAGTCTTTTTTTTTTTTTTTTCAGTACAGAGGAGTAAACCCAGGGGCGCTTTACCACTGAGCCACATCCCCAG
Source organism: Aplodontia rufa (assembly GCA_004027875.1). Classification (NCBI taxonomy): domain Eukaryota; kingdom Metazoa; phylum Chordata; class Mammalia; order Rodentia; family Aplodontiidae; genus Aplodontia; species Aplodontia rufa. The sequence continues at coordinate 15,033 of PVKS010026668.1, forward strand.
CCCTTTTTATTTTTATTTTGAGACAGAGTTTCACTAAGTTGCTTACAGCACTAAGTTGCTGAGGCTGGCTTTGAATATGCGGTACTCCTTCCTCAGCCTCCAGAGTTGCTGGGATTACAGGTGTGCAATGCGCCATCATGCCCAACTCTTATTGGTTATATCCTTTTTGTTTGTTTGTTTTAGAGAGTCAATGTTTTTTCATTTTTTTTAAATCTGGTTTTCGTTTTTCTGATTTAGTTGTGTATATAGGGATGGGGTTAGAACCCAGGTCCTTGTGCATGTCGGGCATGTTCCACTGAGCCACGGCTCCAGCCCCTTATTGTTAGTATTCTTTTTTGTTTTTTATTATTGTTTGTATTCTTGATGACTGTTCGTTCCGACTGGCTTGAGATGAAATCTCAATGTAGTTTTGATTTGTATTTCCCTTATTTCTAATTACATTGAACACTGTTTCATGTATTTGTTGGCCATTTGTATTTTTTCTTTTGAGAAGTGTCTAATTCATTTCCTATTTATTAATTGGGTTATCACATTCCTAATTGTTTCCTTTGCTGCGCAGAAATGTTTTAATTTCATGCCATCCCATTTAACTCTTGACATTATTTCCTGAGCCCTGGGGTCCTATGGAGAAAACCGTTGCCTGTGCTTATACGCTGGTGTTGACTGAAGCCCTAATTTTGTTTCTGCCTGGCACTTTTATATATATTATCACAGAATACTCAACACAACTGGCTCATATTATGATTCACATTGTAAAAAAGGAAAACAAAACAAAACAAAACAAAACCCAGGAACTTGCAGATGATCACCCAGCTTGTGAGCTGGGGAAATGGGAACTGAAGCCCCAGGCTGGCCTATCCAGCTGCAAGATCCGTGTTCTCTTCACCGTCACACATCCCTACCCGACCTGACCAGGCTCTGATGCCAGTCTCCAGTCACCTACTATGGCATAATGTGCCTTTTTACCTTATTACAAGCCTTTCAACCCCTTCTTTTATTTATTTATTTATTTTTAGAAAGAGAGAAACAACTTTATTTAGTTTTTCACATGGCCTTAGTTGCTCCAACACTCAGTTGTGTATGTGGTGCTGGGGTTTGAACTCTGGTCCTGTGCTTGCCAGGCAAGCGCCGAAACCGCTGAGCCACCGCTCCAGCCCCTCAACCCTTCCTTTTAAATAGTCACATATTATTCCAGCTAAAGTTTACATACCATTCCCCCATTCAGTATTTCCATTCCTCCCAAATGTTTCTGAAGAAGTGGGTGCAGTGGCACACACCTGTGATCACAGCCGCTCCACTAGGGAGGCTGAGGCAGGAGGCCTGCAAGTAGAAAGCCAGCCTCAGCAACTCAGAACCTGTCTCAAAAGAAAAAATAAAAAATGGCTGGGGTTGTGGCTCAGTGGTTAAGTGCCCCTGGGTTCAATCTCTGCTATCAGAAAAAAATAAAATAAAATGAATTCTGAAATGAATGAGTTGCACCATGTTAAAATACGCAGAAATTGTAGATTGGGGGGTGAGCCATTCTCCTTTCGAATTACCAGGAATCTCATCTCATCTGCATCACGCCTCCAGCATCTCCCACCCCTCTGCATCTGCTCCTTCTCCACTCCTCCTCCTTAATGCACCTGGTTTCAGTCACCTAAGTTTCAGGGTGGTGAAGAGAAGGCAGAGAGAACAGCTCTCTTCACAGGCCATTCAGGCCCAGTGAACTAATCACCTTTTAACAGTTTAGTGCTGACCTCATCAATCTTAAATAACTTGGACAGCCAGAAAAATTAAGATTGTCTCAGGATGCTTATAGGTTTTTAAAAGATTAAAAATCCTCTTATCTCAAAAGGACCAGGTGAAGGATTTTCAAATCCCCTTAAGAATTTTAGCCTTTATCCTGAGGGCAATGGGTAGCCACTGAATGGTTTTAAGGAGGAGGAATGGTCTGATCAGATTTTGGGTTTTTTGTTTTTGTTTTTTTTTTTTTTTATCTAGAAACAGTACCCTACTTGGAGGGCAGTTGTAGGATTTAGTGATTAATAGGGTGGAGGGTGGAGGAAAGGGAGGGCTACCGCATGACCCCAGGCCTCTGCCCAGGACAGCTGTGTGGGCGGAATGAATGACACCAGGTGGGTGGGGTGTCTGGGGACAAGCAGGCACAGAGGTGATGTACCTGCTTCCGGGAGCTCAGTGTCCAGGGCTCTTGAGAGCTGGCTACTTGGTCGCCTAGGCCAGACCACCCCAGGGAACTGCGGCTTCTAGCCAGCCACGGCTGACCCAACCCAAGTGAGGACACCAGGGAGAATCCAAGGTCATGAAGATGCTAAATCAAGAAGACTACTAATCTGTTCCCAATAAGGAATTCTGAACTACTCCATTTCAGGGGCTGGGTTGTAGGTTTTCAAGTCCCTGGAGCTTTTCTATTCAAGGATTCCGACAGAGTCTTTTGTTTTATTTTGTTGTGGTTTTCTTTTCTTTTCTCTCTACCCATGCCCTCTGCCCCCCTCCCCCCAGTGGTTGGCTCTATCACTAAGCTGAGCTAAACCCCAGTCCTAATTGTTGTTATTTTTACGTTTTCTAGTACTGAGAACAGAATCTAGGGGCAGTCTTCCACTGAACTACATCCCCAGCCCTTCTTATTTTGAGACAGAGTCTCGTTAAATTGTCCAGGCTGGCCATGAATTTGTGATCCTCCTGCCTCCACCTCTCCAGTTCCTGGGATTACAGGCATGCATCTCTGCACCTGGCTCCACCCCTATTTCTAAAATTTTTATTTATTTTTATTACATTCTTCATGCTTAGGGCAAAGCAGCACCCCAGGTGTAGTCCTGGGGGCGGGGAGCGGGGACCTGCTCCTTCCCCTCTCAAAGATCTATTGCTAGCAGGAGAGAGGGGCCAAAGGGAAGCAGAGTTGCAATCCGTGCTTTACAAGAGGCGCAGAGAGGAGGCACACATTTGTAATCTCAGGGACAATGGAGGCTGAGGCAGGAGGAATGCAAATTCGAGGCTAACCTAGGCAACTTAGAACCCTAGCACTTTAGAGAAAGCTTGTCTCAAAGTAAAACATACAAAGGGCTGAGGGAGTAGCTCAGTGGTACAGCAGCCCTGGGTTTAATCCCCAGTACTTTAGAAAAAAGAAAGAGAGAAGGGTAAAGACCTAGGCCAGCTAGGAGACCTAGAGTTTAATCCCAATGGTGGGGATCTGGAAAGTTGTAGAAGGCTTTCGTCTGGCCCTTAAAGATCCAGCTTCCTCAGAAGGATAGGAGGAGAGCAGGGCATTCTTGGAAGAGGGAATACCTGTGTAAAGATTCAAAGATGGAAAAAGATGAAACTTGCAGGGCACAGTGCTTTGTAGATGCAAGGAGATAGAATAGTTTGTGTTACCCAGATGCACAAGATTGTGAGGATGTGAAGCAACAGTTTAGCCTTGGCTCTGAAGATATCAGTGCCAAGACAGAAGTTTCTTGGCCATGTCATCCAGGGAGAATGCTAGGAAGCTCAGTCCCTAATGTGCTATCTCCACCCCCAGAAGCAAGTTTCCAGATCGTAAAGATTTGCAATTTTCTGGGGCTGGAGCGGTGGTTTGGTGGTTACGGTGCTTGCCTGGCATTAGCAAGGTGCTTGCCTGGCATTAGCAAATACACAGGTTCAAACCCCAGCATCCACGTACGCAACAAAGTGTCAGAGCAATGAAAGCCATGTGAAAAACTCAATAAAAATTGATTCTCTCTCTCTCTTTCTATCCTTCGCTCTAAAAAAAAAAAAAGATTTGCAATTTTCTGTTTTAGCCTCACGTCTTTTTGCATCTTACTTTCCTAACTAAATGTTTCCATTTGTCTTCTTTCTATTTAAGCCTTTGAAGAATGAGATAGTGTGTGCAGAAACAAATAATTCTACAAAATATTAAACATACACAGCAGTGTAGGTCTATTATTCCAGGGTCTCAGAAGGCTGAGTTGGGAGGATGGCAAGCTTGAGATCAGCCTCAGCAATTCAGTGAGATCCTGTCTCAAAATAAAAATACACAACAGGTCTGGGGCTGTAGCTCAGTGGTACATCAGTGGTACAGGGATTGAATTCCTAGGTTCAATCCACTATACTTTAAAAAAAAAAAGTATCATACTATCTTTCAAAACAAGTCCTTGTCCACCAGATTTACAGAGAGAACAGTCAACCCATGATCTCATGAACGGGAAAACAGATCTGACAGGATTGTCAGAGGACCTGAGAGCTAAGTCCACGCCCTAAATGAAATGCAGGATGGAGGAAGCCTGAGCAAGCCTGGGACTCTGGGGACAGTGTTTCCAATGAATTGGACTGAAAGCACAGGAAGTCCTTGGGGACCTCAGAAGGTTAAAGTCTCCCTGCACTCATTGAGTTGGCTTCTCCTGAGGCTGGTCAGGCAGGATGCCAGGTAATTTTCAACCAGATACCATCTTTAACAGTAACAGAGAAGATTTTCAGGTTTCACATTTTCGACATTCAGGAAATGGGGCCCCAGTCACCCTGGGAAATGTGAAGGCCTAGTCACCTAAGATTGGATTGGGCTACAGTGATACCCAGTCCTGTAGCAATGGCAGATTTGCTTCATGAGGGCAGGGAGGGGCAGGGGAGGTTGAGATCTGAGCTGCCCTGCCATGGACGTGAGGATAGAGGGGAGAGACACAACACAACTCAGAATCTTTGATTGACTTGATCATTTTACTGAGACTTATATACCGAGTTGTTCTTCATTGATCTGTATTTGGAAGCAGTTTCAATAAAGGATTTATCCTATTGGTTTATACAAACTCACAATGATTTACAAATACATGGCATGGCTAGGTGAGGTGGCACACACCTGTAATCCCAGTGGCTTGGGAGACTGAGGCAGGAGGATCGAAAATTCAAAGCCAGCCTCAGCAAATTAGAGAGGCCCTAAGCAACTTAGCAAGACCCTGTCTCACAAAATAAAAGTAAATAAATAAAAAGGACTGGGGATGTGGCTCAGGGGTTTAATGCCCCTAGATTCAACTCCTAATACCAAAAAAAAAAAAAAAAAAAAAACATGTAATTTGTTCCTCCAGGGCCTAGACCAGTGGATATTCACAAAAATGAGATTTGCCAGAAGCAAGAGAGAAAGGCCCAGAAGGTCTATGGAAGAAATGACCAACTGCTATTTTTTTTCCTTCCCCCAAATGGACCTCCCATCATATGGAGAGGCCTGCCTGAGACTATGGGTGGGTTTAGGGGCAGAGCCCAGAACCATACCATCTACAGCTGAATCCATGCAGGGAACTGGGCCACAATCATCAAAATTCTTTGTTCCTCAGTGTAATCATTGGACAGGAGGGTCATCAATGATTACCTGAGGCTGGTTTGCCCTTTCCCTCAAACCCAAGACTTGGGAGTAGGCCAGTAAGTCCAGGTCTGTTAGGTTTGAGAGGAAATGCGGCTCCCCAAGTCCAGAGAGGCTGAGTGGGGAAGCAGGTGGGGTGAGGTACCAAAAAGTCACACACACAGCACTTTGGGCAGGGCGTTACCCATAGTCAAGTACGTGCTTTCTGGAATCAAACCTAGGTTCATGTCACAGCTCTGTCTCTTTGGAGCAAGTCACTTCCCCTCTGTGCATCTGGATATTTTCATGTGTAAATTGGGGATGATAAACTGCCTCCTGAGTTGCGAGGATTAATGAGAGGAGGAATTTATGAACCCTCAGCCCAGGGCCTGAACAAGGGGAAGTCCAGTGAATGTTGGTTACACTTAATGGCAGGGAGGGCTATGACAATGACTAGCATCTGTATTCTGATTTATAATTGCATGAGGGGTTTTGATGCATATCCTTTTATCTGTCCTCTGTGCCCCTGATCCTCATTCATCACTGGACCCTCAATGCCTGCTGAGTGAGTAACTGTCACATGGCAGGCGATCCATAAACATTTGTTGCCCAGAAAAAAAAAAATTAGATTCATGCTTTGTATTTGCAATTACTAAATATGAAATAGATGACTCTTCAGGGATCTTAAATATACAGTTTATGTTCCTCACACAGAAAATGACCATGACTTCAAAATGGTGCACACCTAAAATTCCAGCTACCAGGCGGCTGAGGCTGGAGGATAGCAATTCTAGGCCGGTCTCAGCAACTTAGTGAGACCCTGTCTAGAAATAAAAGGGGAAAAAAAGGGAAGTAGGGGGCACTGAAGATGACATTCAGTGGTAAAGTGCCCCTAGGTTCAATCCCCAGTCAAAAAAATTTTTTTTTTATCTAAAACATGCACTAAAAAGGCTGAGTAAGAAAAAGGACAAAGGAAAGTGAAGAACTTGCCCTTAGCTGGGCACAGGGAGAAGTTTCTGTACTCTGCACTCCTGCCCTCTCTCTGTTCTTCCCAAGGAGGATGACAACACCACTGGCCTACTGACCTGGTAACCAGGGCTGGGGAGGCTGAGTCAGAAACAGAAAATGACAGACAATTTCACACCTACTTGTTGGATCATGAAGTAGGATCAGGAATGAAATTGGGGTCAGGGACAAGATAATCATGACTTGCCAACATAATTATATCCCTTCTGTTCTACAATCAAAGTGGTTGAATCACAAGATCTTGCTTTGTGACAGAGTCATTTGACTGGCTTGCAAAGTGGCCACCCAGAGTGGCCTTTCCTCAATAAATTGATCACAGAACGAATCCTGGTTCATAGCCAAATCAGCATCCTGGGGTGGGGATGGGGTACTCATCTGCCTGGAGAAGCCTGACTCCCAGTAATCCAACTCACAGGAGGTTGAAGTATATAGCCCACATACCAATGTGTTCATTAACAATGGATGCTAAGCCTTCAATAACTGGAATTCTCCTCTCCCTGTTGGGTGACACTTTTCCCAATATTAGCAATCCTAGGGAGCCAAATGAGTCATCAGTAGGCTGGGTGGTGAGTATATCCCAAGTGTTAAGGGAGGCAGACTTTCTGAGGACTATTTCATCCAAGTCCAGGTGGGGCCTAGTGACTCATCTCCACCTCACAGCAGGCCACATCTGTAGGAGCCCCAATTGCCTGTTCCTCTTTCCTGGAGAGAGGTGGGAAGTAAGTGCCAACTCCTGGCCTCTTGGCTTTAGCCTGGTTCTTTTTCCTCCCTCTCTGTTCTCAGCCTCACCCCTCATCCTTCAGTCCACATTCTCTACACAGTGAAGCTGATTAGGGTGTTGCCGACTCATCTGTCTTCATATTCCAGCCCTGCCACCCCTCTCCCCAGACACATCAGAACCGTCATCTTGGTGGCTTAGTTGTTCCAAGTTCTTCTTGCATTTACAGAACATTCGGGTTTATTCTCAAATGAATTAGCTTGAACTTTCCAGGATGTTTTGGTAGGTCAAAAATGGTGAAAAGCTGGGGGTGCCTATAGTCCCAGCTACTCAGGAGGCTGAAGCAGGAGGATTGCTTGAGCCCAGGAATTTGAGGCCAGACTGAGCAACATAGTGAGATCCTTTCAAAACTCTAAAAACAATAAATAAAAAATAAACCAATCAAGTAGAAACAGCTTCATGTGGCCCAACTAACAGCAAACCAGACCCACTGGGGGTGGGTTTCATGATCTGACTCCCTTTCCCAGGCTTGCTGGTAGCTGTGGGTGTGTCTGTCTGGGGGTGGGGCATGCATGACAGCTCTTTGCTCTCTTTCTGGAATTAAGCCCTTATGGGTAGTCACTGGAATCTGAGGCCTGCTCTTCTTGCGGCTTGTGTGTATTCCAGCCAGGGCCTTAATGCCAGCCGTGAGCTAAGGAGGGATGTGAGGCTGAGGGAGAAGGCTGAATTCTGTTATATGTCAGAGTTAGCTTGTATTCAGAGGCCAACAAGGCAACCTTCTCAGCTACTCCACAATTTGCACCTTCCTTTGTTAATATAGAAAATTGGAGATGAGTGGAAATATCTTTCATTTTACAAACATCAGTCAAATGCTTGTCGGAAGGAAGCTGCATGCCCAAAACTACTCCTACCTGCCTTCAAGAGTTTTTAATGTGCTCCAATTCATGTATACCTGTGTGTGTGCTTCTAGCTACCAGCTTACCGTAGAATAAAGTCTGTGACGATATAGCCTGTATTCTTATTCTTCTTTGAAGCTGGTGATTAAACTCGAGCACTCTACTACAGATCTGCACCCCCAACCCAATTTACTTACTTTGAACTCCTAACTTAAGGCCTGGCAATATAGTAGGTGCTCATTAAACAAATATTTTACATAAACGAGTGAATGGATGAAAGTGACGGAACAATAAATCATGGGAATACCAGGAAGGCATCAGATATGTCAAGTGAAAGTGCTCTGGGCCTCTGGAGTTCAGGAAATCCCACTACTTGTAAGAAGCCAGGAGAGAGACATCCCCCAGCCCTGGAGGTGACCTGTAAGTATTTGCTCCCCAAGAAAAGAACAGCTCAGGCAGTGGAAGAGTCTTTCTCACAGATGTTAGAGAGGAAGCCACAAATGAAAAGGAGCCTTCTGGCCACTGATTTCCTGGTGAGCGTTCTGGCCAGCATTTGCTGCATTCTTTTGAGCTGCGTGTGAGTGGAATTTCTAGCCTAGGTAGCAGGATGGAACTTGGAACATATAGCTCAGCAGAAAAGAACCCAGGGACAATGGGTCTGGGCCCAGCCGCCCTTTACCAGCTCTTCAGTTCACAGAATATTGAGCTCAGCAGGATTCTTCTAGGGAAGTGATTGGTGTCCACTGATTTGTATCACTTCAGAGGACCCACAGAGAAATCCCATATTACAGTGTTAAGGACCTCTGGAGACGTGCTGAAATTTCTGAGAATGGTCTGAATCCTTGTCAGTATCCAACTTTTCCATTTAGCAAGCACAAGTGAAGGCCTGTGTGCTTTAAGTATGGAGAAGGTCCGTTGCAGGATAAAAGGGAAGACATGTTCATCAGGAGAAAGCCGGAGGATGCGTTGGACATTGCGGCCAGGTAACGAGGGAGATGGTGAGGGGAGGATTTGGAATACAGTGCAACCAAGCCAGAGGAGTGTGGGCTGGGGAGACTTGAGAGGAATAAGCAGTAGGAATTGATGCCGTTGGCTGGGATTACAGGTGTGTGCCACCATGCCAGGCGTGATAATAATGATGTATTATTGATGGGAACTAAGAAAGGGAGGGCCAGTTATTTGTATTTAGACCTTCTCTGCCAGATTATAAGAAAGTTGAAGGCAGGAATCACAAATTATTCAACTTTGAATAAGGTGCTGTCTTAAAAATAGGTGGATAAAGGGCTTGGCGGTTATGGCACTTGCCTGGCATGTGCAAGTACGCGAGTTCAAACCCCAGCACCACGTACACAGCGAAGTGTCCAAGGAATGAAAGTCACATGAAAAAGTGAATAAAAATTACTTCTCTCTTTCTCTCTCACTGTCCCCTCTCTCTTTAAAAAAAAAAAAGTAGGTAAATAAGTGCTTCATAGAGAAAGGAGAAAGAAGATGGAAAAGAGAAGGAAAAAAGAGACAGAGGAAGGGAAGAAAGGAAAAAAAGAGGAAAATCTGATTAGTGATGTTTAGGGAGGGTGTGGTGATGGGCAGTACTGAATTTGGCCAGCATCACAGGAAGATATGTGGTGTCACAGAAGGAAGTTACCTAGGGACCCATCCTGGTAGTTGGGGCAGTTTATATTTGGAGAATGATATGTGTGCTTGTTGTTGGCCAAGACTACGTCCTTGATTTATTTCGTTGACATATTCAGAACTTAGATCTTCAACAGCAGTGGTGGTGGAGGGTACGAAAAATACCTTCAGTGGAAAAAAACTGTAAAGTTCAAGTCGCTCCATTTACTGTCTGGGTTCTATCTATCCCATAGGATCCTAATGTGCATCTGAGTCATTTCCTCAGTGGTTGCAACAGTTCTCTTCTCTGCCCTTAGAAGGAGGAAATGGACGGTTTAAAACCTCACTTAGTCCACCTTTTTCATATACAAGGGTAGAATTCATTAAGGCCCCAAGAGTCCTTAACGTAGTAAAACCAGGTGCAGCACGGGTATTTTGGTTCCATCCCCTAGCATACGCCGTTCCCCTCCATTTATCAGGGACAGGCAGAGGAGGAACTGTAGTCATTATCCAGACCACTCACAGGGCTGAGGACCGAACTCGGGGCCTTGCGCATGCTAGGCAAGCGCTCTGCGGCTGAGCTAAATCCCCAACCCTGAGGCACTCTATTTGTAAAATCACGCATTCCGCATCCAGTGCACGTTAGGCTCCAGGAAGCTAAGAGGTACTCTTCCCCCAAAAGAGCCAGTGTTCCCATTTTACAGACTAGAACCTCGAGGGTCAGATTTATTTGACCTTGGTCGACATGTCTAGCAGAGGGTGAGTTCAAAGTCACTTTCCTTTTACTTATTTTTTTAAATTTCCTTCCCTTTTTCTCATTTCCTTTTTATATACTTACTGGCTTATTAAACATCTTTCAGAGTAAGTGGGACTTAAACTTCTAGCCCATTACTCCTCTCATGTTCATAACGATCATCCCGTACGGATCAAAAGTAATGATTGCCAGCCCAGAGAAGGTGAAAGTACACAGGCCAGCAGGAGGTGGGGGAGGAACAATCTCAACACAGTGCCTTTCCATGTCGCGAAAGTTCATCTACCAGGCCACAGATCGCTCTCAGCCAGCAGACACACGTGTACCCTACGCATGCGCTCAGAACAGACTCGCCGCCCCTCCCTCTGGTCCTCCTCAGCCAAGTCACCAACCAGCCCCCTAAATGCCCGCCCTGAAGGCAAAACCCTCGACCAATCCGGAGAGAGTCATCTGGTACGTCACCTAATTTGCATAAGCCCGCTACTCCCCGCCCTCACGCCCGCACCGCCCCGTCGGAAGCACGGATTGTCACCTAAGTCCTTCGTCCTGGCCTCTGATTGGCTCTCTGTCCCGCCCCGCCTCCGTCTCCTCCCGCCGCCCGCCCCTCGACTTGCCCACAACCGCGGGCAGAGCTAAGTACGCAGGCGCAGGCGCTGCCCCTCTCTGCTGGTGGCCCGCCCTCCCTCCTCCCCCTCCCTCCCCTCCCCATCCCCTCTCCCCTCCTCTCCTGGCCTGCGCGCGCGTCTTCCTCCAGCACGCGTCGCCGCTAGCTGAGCACTCTAGCTGGAGCCTCTGACCCGCGCGTTCCTTTTCCCCGCGGCTGTGGAGCAGGAGGGATCTTGCACCGCCGTCGCGGCAGCCCGGGCGACTTCAGGCGGCGGCACGCGAGCCCCCGGGCGGACCGTACCACCGCTCGCCAGCACGCGGGGGGAGCCGCCCGCCCCGCCGCACCCGCCTCGGCGACCCCGCGGGGCTGAGGCGTCGCCGCGCCCGGCAGCGTGAGCGCAGAGCCGGCCTCGACCCCGAGCTCCGAGCGGCCGCGCCCGCCGCCGGCCCCACCCATCCGGGCCGTGGAGGCCGCGGCCATGGCCGAGACGGAGGAGCGGAGCCTGGACAACTTCTTTGCCAAGAGGGACAAGAAGAAGAAGAAGGAGCGGAGCAGCCGGGCGGCGACCGCCGCAGGCGCGGCGGGCAGCGCGGGCGGGAGCAGCGGAGCGGCGGGCGGCGGGCCGGGCGCGGGGACCAGGCCGGGCGACGGCGGGACCGCAGGAGCGGCTTCCCGGCCGGGCGATGGAGGGACCGCAGGCACGGGGGCCGCGGGCCCTGGCGCCGCCACCAAGGCCGTGACGAAGGTGAGAGGCCAGGAGGCCGGCACTGGGGCGCGGGCCGCGCGCTCGGCCCCATGTGCCCGCCCCCGCCTGCCCGGGGAGGCGTCCGGGAGGGGCCGCGGGCCGGGGCGCGGGCGGACGGGCGCGGAGCCGGCCACGTGACGTGGGTTTCCCACGTCGGGCCGGGCTCGCCAGAACCCGGACCCTCAGACGCCGCCCCCTCCTCCTCCGTCGCCCGACCGTGCCCGGACCCGGGCGGCTGCACCCTCCCGGTGCGCTGGGTCGGCGGCCGCTCGCCCTGCGCGCAGCAGTTACCGAGTGACGTCTGCGAGTGATTCGGTGTCCGACTTGAGCCCGGTAGTTGTGGCTGAATTTTGTTTTTTAGCGTGGTAGGTCGAATCGGTGGCAGCTCTGTTGGAATGATTTGGTCACTAAGCTGGTTAAAGAAAAAAAAAGTCACAGCAACATTGAGCTAGAAATTTGGTTGTGGAATTACTATTGATTTTTTTCCTCTGGGCTTTTCCTAGCTGCTTTACCACTAAGCTACATCCTAGCCCCTGCTCCTAGTTGCATTAAAGTAACAGCTTTGCTGCAGAAACCCGGCGGGAGTAAGGACCTTAGACGACCAGGCACGTCTCAGAACCTAGCAAGGGCTTGGGCCACAAAACAAGACCGTAATTACTTTGGGTTCCATCGCTTTTCATAGTCTGATACTTGCATGGTTCTGTTTCCAAAGAGCTTGAATTGATCAGATGGTATTTCTTTTGCAGGATGAAGATGAATGGAAAGAATTTGAGCAAAAAGAGGTTGATTACAGCGGACTCAGAGTTCAGGCAATGCAGATAAGGTACGGTGTGATTACAACTGGGTTCAGGTAACCCTATTAAGGATAGTTACTGGTCACAGGTTTTTTTGTTAGTTTGGGGGTTTTTTTGCCCTAAAGCAGCATCATAGTAGGCTAGTGTTTTAAATGTGCTGATTAGGACTGTAGCGGATTATGTCTATTTTTTCCTTTATGAAGGCAGTCGCTTCTATATATTTATCAAATTAGCTGCTTGTTCTAAAATCCTATGAGAGCTTGCCTACTTCCAGTTCTGGTTAGGTCTTTTTATTTAAGACAACTAAAATTAATTTTGTTGCTTCAAAAGTCTTTTTTTTTTTTTTTTAATTTATTTTTGAGCAACCTTACAAGATTTTAACAAAACAATATCAAATGTGTATAAGATGTGTATATATTCTGGACATTGCAACTGTCCCCAGGAGTGCCCCCCCCAATTACCCTCCCTTATCCCTCCCTTCCCCTTCCCGTTATAACTCTAAAAATAGTATTACATTGTAAAGCATTACTTCTTATCTGAATTTAACTCATGTTTCTAGACCAACTTTCTCAAAAGTCTTTTAATGTTAGTGGTTGAGCTTAGTTTTTCTTTTTGTTTCAAAAATAACATGGGTGTTTTCCAGTTCTTCTGTAGTAAGCAAGGTGAAGTATAGGACACCTACAGAAAGTACAGACTTTGTATTCACATGTGAAACCAACCTGTGACATCCCAGGTCAAAAAACTGACCAATACTATTACAGAACAATGCCCTCCTCTTGAAACCTTACAGTTACTGAAGTCAAGTTAATCTATGGTCCTGGCACCATAGATTAACTTGCTCTAGAACTTTATGGGAATGGAGTCATAGTCTTAGGTGTGTTTTTTTTGTTTGTTTTTGTTTTTTTTTT